>JAGVSQ010001414.1:0-26893 GCA_022683975.1 Rhyacophila evoluta | reverse complement strand
TACACCTGGTCTTAATCAGGCGTATCCCGGAGCTCTGATATCTAGAAGCGATTTACTTTATTCGACGGGAATATTCCGGGAGTAAATATAAATTACCTGAGACTTGGGTCACCACTCACTTTTATGTTAAAAGAAACATAATGATAAAAAAGGCTAATTGAAAAATGGAGACTTATTTGGTCAAGCAATTTATGTGAAGAAATGATCACGCTCGCCGTATGACATCGCAAACTTTTTAAAATCAATGAAATTTTCCCTTGTGGCAACCAAGTTGGATGGCCCGATGGGTCCAACAGCTGGTTGGACCGACTTGAGTAACTCTTCCCGCTCCGTATAAATTCTTGGACATTCCCACAGAATGTGATTAGCATCCTGTTCTGGACAGCTACAGGGACATGTTGGCTGTTTAACAGACATATATACTATTCTAAGCTCACCCACTCATGTGGAAGGTATCAATAACCGAGGAAATATAATTAAATGTCCGTCCGTATTGGCATAACTACTGTTATCATTTACCAATGATAGATGAATACCAATGTTCATACGAATATTCGTAGTCGTTGAAGAAGAAGAACAGATTTTAATTAAGATTCACTGTGGATATTTGTTTTGTGTTTGAATTATTCCACATTACAAAAGGGAAGTTATAAAGCTATATTTAACAGGGAAGTTATAAAGCTATAGATATCTGCATATTGTCTATTTGTAATTGTGTACGATTGTAATAATGGACAACTGAAGCAGCATTGAAAGTGTTAAATAAACGCTGAACGGAAGTTCAACTACCGTACGTGGAGGCCAGGTTCCTTTAGCTAGCAAAGCCAGTAATATAAAATGCATTTATTGAACCTGGTTAATATTCCAAAAAGGATACAGAAGTCGTAATTTTACCTCTCGGCGACAGATATCGAACGTGCGCTGTAGAGATAATACAAGTTCAATTTTAATAGCATGCAAAGTTCCCTATTGGATAGGATATGTTTTAAAATTCATGACTGACATAGGAAGAAGTTGTATGATGGACAATTTTATTGAAAACTTTTTAATAGATGTATGACACGTACAGTCGTGTTAGAGAATCCGGTTACTTGACTTCTCGTCTAATATAAGATTGTAAAGCGGGCTACACACGTTCCAGTTTGCATGCACAATCATTTGCGTGAAAACGGAACATCTATTAATTTTAGGTAATCCTACGTATATTTAATATGAACTATAAACCGATAATCTACCTACATAAAATGAAATGGCAAATAAATAATTCATCGATATGGGATGCTTCAATTATTAGTATTTATTGCTCAATATTAATATGCTCGATTTGACCAAAAACAATGCACTGTCGGCTTTGAAAATTAATAATTTATATTACAAAACTAAATTAAAGCAGTGGTACATACAATTTCATTATTTTAAAAATGTTAGTAATAACATATCAAACGATATGAAAATAGTAGTAAGTTTAATCAATCGATAATTAGTAATTCTAACTAATGCTAGAGAGACTCAAGTCTTAGCTGAATTCAAAGTCTTTTTTTTTTTACTTCATTACTCTCCTTCTGAGGTTTTTAAAACAGAAACGGTGAAATAACAGTGTTATAATATCGTCATTTTTTTACCACGTGGTCACCGTGTTTTTATGATCGTTCGTGCATACTTGCGCAAGTTTATATGAGCGTGTGTAGCCGCCTTAAGAAATAAAACAATCAATATGATTTATTTCGTATGATATATGTATAAGATGATATTCAATTAATATTTAAATGTAGCTCATAACTGTTTCAATCTTACAAATGTTTATATGAATTGTCGTCCCAGTGCCAGAGTGATAAGTATACGTAGTTTGGTACCGGAGATTGCGGTTTCAAACATCGTATCCTCATAATTGTATTCTAATAAAAAGAAAGATATACATACATTAATCAAAACAAGATAATGCAAAGCCGATAAGAGTGATAGGTATTAAAAAGACTGGTTTTATTATTTTAAAAGCATTATTACTCTGCGTTGACTATGGTGTATTATAATTCATTCTTTATTCAAATAAATTTCATTCATTCTGTTATTAAAAAAATATTTTAATACTAGAATATTATACAGTATTTTATTCCTTTGGTGAGTAGGAACGTACATGTACGTCCGTGCGACTTGTCGCCTTATTTTCAAAGCTATTATTTTTTTTTCAAATGAAATGTTATTATTTCTTATAATATAAATACTCGATGAATATTTCAATAATAGGTAGAAGTCATTACAATTATATCATATAATTATAGGCTAGAAATAAATACGTAAACTTTACGAAAAAAATGAGAAAAAATAAGTTGACTTCAGCATTGAAAAAAATCTTTATGTTCTTTCTATAATTATAATGTTTTGTAAAGAAGCTCAAGATTTCTTATATTATTGTTCATAAAGATATATAAAATGTCACATAAATAAATTCTACGGGTTCAAATTTGTTCTCAAGTATTTCCTTGATTCTGAAATGGGAGCGGTTACATGTTGTGGTAATGTTTTACACACTCTTACCGATTCGGAATAATTTTTCAGTTTATTTTTCTCGTGGTTGGGATATAAAAGACCATTGTTTACAAATCAGCACATCTTATTTGATTGATTTTATGATATTAGTTGAATTGGCAGCAGTGAAAGGTTTTAGTGCTTAAAATGTGTATACATAAAAAATTAACTTACTTATGAAAGCATTAATATCTCTAATCATCAGCGGTGACGTTGAAAACTGTCAGTAAAACAGTTGACCTTGGAATGGCAGTCGAAATAGCATGAGAAAATTTCACATTGCTACTATTTATCCTTTGGAAGTAGTTAATGTGACTAAAATGTATTTTTTGTTTTATACTATAGATATAACGTATGTAATCTGTTTTTTAATTCTTAAAATTATTTTAAATGTTCTATAATTTAATACTCTCAATTCCTTTCGCGGGTTAATACCAATTCTTCATTCACGCAGGACTTGCAAGTGTGAAATGCATTAGCTGCAATTAAATTAATACTCGGCATGAATGAACTTCTCTCACAGCTGGTGCTCGTGATGCAGCCGACCACGATTAAGCACCAGGTATTATTTCGATGACGCGCCAAGGCGTGGAGCTTTGCCAGAACTATTTTCCGACGCGCTAATTTCGGCGCTGCAA
The DNA here is from genome assembly GCA_022683975.1 of Rhyacophila evoluta. Taxonomy (NCBI): domain Eukaryota; kingdom Metazoa; phylum Arthropoda; class Insecta; order Trichoptera; family Rhyacophilidae; genus Rhyacophila; species Rhyacophila evoluta. The sequence goes on along the minus strand of JAGVSQ010001414.1, from coordinate 23,729 downwards.
AAGCTTTTATAAGTTTATTTTATAACGTCCGCTGATGTGCGAAGCGAGAATTACTTGGTGGTGGAATTCAGCAGGTAAATTTTAATGGAAAAGCTGTCTATTATATTACAAGTTTATCTGTTCCATCAGGATACGTATAAAAATAAGCTTCGTTAAAGATTTCATAATAATTATATTACTACATATTTTATGCTCCATACATCATATTCATACAGCTTTAGCAAAGTTTTTGACAATAACTGTAGATTGATTTATTTAATTATATGAATTATTTATCAAAAGTGGCGGGGATGGTGTATAGTAGAATATATCGAACTGTATTCGACAAAACGAGGTTGTTTTTGAATATCTCAAGTTATGTTTAATTTTAAATTAATTTATTTTTCGAGATATTTAAAAAAGATGTCGAATTCATTTTTACGCTTACGATCTTTTGCCGAATACAGCTTGAATTATGATTCGACAAATGTGGTAAATTTTAAAGCAATTCTTTCTCCGCACTAGCACCTACCCATTCGGTACAGGTAAATACATATTATAATGTAATATTAGTTAGACATAATGCATACTATGTAATACCAGATTTATACGTAGATAACATTACTGACTGAGACAGGGATAGAAAATAAGTGGCACGCGTGTCAAGCTCGACAGGAAAGAGATCATTGATTGCACTTGAAAAATCATTTTGTGACTTTTTTTATGTTGTATATGTCGGATTACTCTGCAAAAAGCACCACCATTCACCAGCACGAAGTCTTCGAAGTAATATGAAGCAAAAGGTTTCTACTAAAAAAAACTTCTTACTATATATCTGCCGTTGATTTTTACATTTTTATTTTTTACAATTTCTTTTTGTTGAATTGATAGTGTCATAAATTACCTACGATAATATACATTGTATTTAAAATTACTATCATATTGATATGGACACTTTTAGATGCATTGTACTTATTGGTATAGGAAAGACCCTTCTACATATTTACTATTAGTGAGAGGAAAATTCATTAGATTTATTTTCTTATTGCATATTAATTAAATCATATTTGCCCTCACTGGATTAAGATAATAATAATATGGAAATAATTTCACAAAAATCAATGGTAATCAACAGACAGTATGAATATAAATCATCTAACGAAAACAACATTAAGAACCATACCGTCTATAGGAGGGGAAAAGACATAACCCACACATAACAGATACTACAAAAGGCACAAAAACGTGTATTTAATGATATTGAGTCTAAGTCAAATATCAAATAAGCACAACTTTGAAGTGCATGAAGACAAAAACTGATGTTTTATTTACATAATCTGATACTAATGTATTACTTTATTCAAGCAAATACAATAAAACGAATGTGATGGATGTCTTCTGTCCTGGTCACAAATTTCGGAGACCATCCTTTTAATAAAACGAATATTGAGTGGTATAAATTATGATTATTGAAAAAATGCTATTTTGAAGAAAACTGAGGGTTACGTCTTTATTCAAACTGATCGCCATCGTCTTGATGTGGCCTAATGAAGCATACATTCGACTGAACTTTCGAAGCTTTCTGTGTAAATATTAGCTCAATTCTAACTCGTGTCACCCGTTTTCTTTGTGTACGTACGTAAAGTTGACAACAGCAAAAAAAATATTTATTTATACCTACAGTCATAAATTTTGTCTATTAGCGTATTGAATGTCACAAACAGATAAAAAGAAAATCAGAAAAATACTCTACAACAGAAATAGGAAACCTTTTACCAAGGACTATTTGGATATTTATTTATTAGTTCATTCGCGGGCCATATACAATTATTAAAATAAGCCCGCTTCAATGCGAAACCAAATCATATACTATTGTAGTTAATTAAATTCGTTTTCGGAGCTTTGAAAAAAACTTTCAATTGGAGTGAATATTTACTAATTATTTTCTCGGCATAGTTTATTTATAGCATTTTTTCAATATTAACGAAACAGTAGACGGAAAACTTTTACTAGACTCCAACAAAAAGGCATAACATCATAGGGAAACAGTCTTAAATAGTTATTTCACTAAAAGACTGTGGATACTGGTACTATCAAGTTTAAAAGTTATTTTGTTTATCGAAATCAGGTAATTTAACGACTTTTAGCATTATTTTCCCTATGTTAATATTCATATATAGCGATAAATTATAATTTTAAAATATGCATATGTGACATATTAATTAGTTAATTTTAGTTAAATACTTCCTTAGCAATGACGATATAAATAATAAGTACATATTAAATAAAGAAGCTAACGTGTAACTCAATACACGTTAAAAACTCAACGTTAAAAGTCCTGTTTACGGTTTTCTTGGCAGAACTATATCAAATAGAATTAGACCGAGATTTTTCAGACCTAATACGGCCCCTGGACCAGACGTCGTCTATCCCTGTTCTACAGTCAGTAAATAATGTTGGGCTTTAATAGAATTCTTATTGACTTATGCAATTCCCCGTGTCAAAAATGTCATGTAATATGTACTATCTTAGCTCTAATACACTTAGCATATTTTGAAAACTAATATTTTTAAGTTTACTACTGGTTCTTTGTGAAATATTTAGAGCACTTTACACATGTATAAATATTATAACAGATATGGTAATGGAAAATTTACCGGTGCGCTTGTCTTCTTGTACGAGTGTCTGTTCTCCGAATTGGAAATTTCTCTTTCTTTCATCTGAGGAAACGTCTCAGAAAACGGACACACTTATGTCTTGAATTGAGATTTCATATATTATAAATAAAATGAAGTCACTTCCTTTCGGATCGCGTTGATGATTGAAGGATTTTTCAACAGCTTAATCTAATCGCGTCAGTTCTCTTTGAGTTAGTTATAGACAAGAAACTTTTCTTTTAGCGTGATTCTCAAAATGTGGCACGGCTCGATGTGACTTAAGGGGGTCACACAAGTTCAATTGTGTGTGAACATTTTTTTTCCTGAAAACGGAACATTTACTAATGTTAGGTGTAGAATTACCTAAAATTAGTAGAGGTTCCGTATTTGATATAAACTATAAGACTGGTCATCTACCGACATAAAATGAAAAACAAATAGAGTATTCATTAATATATGATACTTCAATTACTATAATTGCTTAATATCAATATGCTCGATTTGACCAATGAAATCCACTGTGGGTTTTGAAAGTTTATAGTTTATATTACAAAACGAAATTAAAATAGTGGTACCATAAAATTATTTTTAAAATGTTGGTGATAAAATAGTAAGCGATATGAAAATAATATTAAACTTATTCAATCGACAATTAGTAATTCTAACTAATGTTAGAGAGACTCAATTCTGAACTGAATTCAAATTCTTTTTTTACTTCATCGCTCTGCTTGTGAGATAAGTAAAATGAAAACAGTGAAATAACAGTGTTATAATATCGTAAATTCTTTAACGTATGGTCACCGTATTTTTATAATCGTTCGTGCATACTTGCGCAAGTTTGCATAAGCGTGTATAGCCCCCTTAACATCTACAGATAATATAAATAATAAATACTCTAGTTAATAATATCACCTAGTAATTAATACAATGAAATCAAATCAGTAGTGATTCTTACATGTATACACAGATTAAATAGTTATATAATATTAACATTTATATAACCAAATCTGCTGTGAAAGTGGAGCATATAGAATTCAACGAGGGGGAGGGAAATAAGATTCAAAAAGTTTCAAACATTACTAACGTTTTTTTTATATATTTTGTAAGATTTATTATATACAGCAACAAAAGAAGTAGCAATTTTTTTGGAAACAATGAATTCTTCAGACAGACGAATACATATATATTTCAAGAAAATCAGCGTGCCGATAAAGGGTGCGTAGCTTTAAAATTGTTAGAACCACTACCTAAGAAGATAATGAATCTATCTTCAATGGCCCAATGCGTCGGAAAACAAGCGTATCCGTTCTAGCAAGCATATCCGCTGTCTAAGTTCAAACCGTGCCGAAGAGTAGTATCCGTGTTAAAAAAATAACAAGGGAAGTAAAACGAAAAGCTCGTTTGGGACTTATTAGCGGGATCTTCCGACGGAAGCTTATTCCTGGGCTTTCATGAAATAGAAATAAATGCGGCAATAAGGTGAGAATCCTGGAAACCAATCCCGATTTCGAAATAAATTATTGCTTCCTTGTACGGAAACACAGGTAACTCAGTACGTTATTTATTTTATTAATTCTCGGGATTTATTTTTTATCTAAATATGGTATCGTTTGGTTAGTAAAACCTATAATAAATTGCAACTGTGATTTACTAGAAAGTGCAGTATATTGGTCAGTCTCAACGTTAAATCCCATAGCTGGTTTACAAACATGTTTTTTTTACCATGGCGCTTTGTAAAAGAGTCTCAGCAATATGTAAATGACCAATCCAGATATTTAGTATACATAGAAATTGTAAAGACTCACTTAGACTTTTTTTATTGACAAGACTTGATTTCCAATCAATTGCTCAATTAATTCCTCCAGTCCAGCCAGTCTTGCGTCTTAAGAATAAAAAAAAACGTGCAGTTGTAGGATTCGAGCCTCTAAGCCACTAAGGTTTACAAGCAATATAGTAATATTATTCGTATATTTCGATATTATTTATACATTATTACTGGTAAGTATGAAATAAGTAAAAAACCGTAAAAGCGTCACTTTGTAAGAATTTTGTAGACTAATAATAATATTAACCACAATAAACTAGCGGATGTGTTCATCTTTTTGATATGTGTGATTGTTCAATTCAGACATATTTTCAATAAGGAAATGTCATGAAATTAGTAATGGCTTTATATCGACAAATAGTGAGTGTAGCATATGTATTGCAATTTCACATGAAAATAATTTTATTTAGAGAATAATGAAATACAAAATAAAATCAATGTTGCTTGGCCATTCTTCATAGCTTCAAACAAACAAAACAAAAAATTTTAAGTTACGATTAATTTTCATATATCATTTTATTTAATAAGTGAAGATAATACTATGATGACCTACTGCAAAAACGTAAAAAAGAATACTTTTAATAAGTGCCTTCCCCATCTCTTAAGCCCATATATCTTTCTAACAACTAAAACTTTTGAACATTAAGATTACTATCAACATTTTAATTATAATTTTTAGTTTCAAGTACATAAACTAAAAACTGACCTTGAAGCAAATTTAAAAAAGGAATTTTTAAGTAAATTTTAAAACCAATAATTTGAAGTTAAATTTAAAATTATTCCTTAAATGAATTTTAAAAATATCTTTTGACAAGCAAATTTCCTGTTATAATATTTGCACTAGTGAAGTAGTAAAAAGATCACGGTCTATATTAGTACAATTTTTTTTCAACTGAGATTTCGATGCTTTTCAAGGCATTGGCGATGTTATAAATAATACATTTTGTACAGTTTAAGAGTTTCGTTTCGAAAATACGCTATAAACACCAAGACTTATTTCAAAAGTGGATAAGATTTTTTCTCAAACGCTTTAAAATATGAGAATGCAGTCTTTCTTAAATAATACTTCTTAAAAACAACTTCCTCGCGTGAAACGTAACCCATTCGCAGTCAGTTTACGTCGGAAAATACGATTGTTTATTTGATTATTTCCAATCACTATACAACTTTGAAGCAGTCAATCACGCCATCTGTCGGCCGACCGGGAATACAAAATAAAAAAAAAAATCTTTCCGAAGCGAAAAGTCACTCGTACATTTCTTTGTGTCCGCCATGTCGCTTAGTCTTGTATCTGGTGATTGAAACAAATTGTTTCTTCAGACGTGAGTTCGTTATTTTTTTAAATACGGGGAAATCAAATTATACACTAAACGACTTATCAAAAGACATAAACCCTCGTAAAATTTAACATCAATAAAACAAGTTTTATCAAAGATATTTACAAAGACGATATGTTAGGTTAAGTCCCACAATAAAATATTAGTGGAATAGATTTTTAAAAAATTAGCACCCTAGTATACATTAAAAAATTCATTGATAAATAACTGTTTTTTATTTGGGTTATCACGAAAGTAATGGAGCATGAAGGTAAACGTAAATATGCAAATGGTTCAGAAAATATATTAAAGCTAAAATTTCATAGTTATTTCCTTTTGAACCTTAGGTTAAGCTTTGTGTATGTTCTTAATTCATACTCTAAAATTATAGCAGTATATAATTACTAGGTTAGTTATTGTATTTATATTATATTACTTGGCATTGGAAATACTATAAGTAACTCAGTTTCAAGTTTATTCAATAGACTCATTATTGCTTAGACAAAACAAAAAATATTATCGGTCAAGAATCTAAGCAGGACTACGTGTTATGTCAATAAGTATTAAGACTCAACAAAACATAAAAATAGTATTTACAGTATTTGATCTATAAAAAATACTTCTAAACCAAATTACATTAAGTATATCAGCATAATATACTTGTGTCATATTTCAACTTTTTAATGCTATGTGTGCATTCGTGAAACATATGGTCAATTAAACAATGCTTGCAATTGCCTGACAAAGAATTCTTGTGAAAATAATCTGTCACGACATTCATTTTTTCATATTGCGGAGATCCATTGGTCCACTTTCGGAGCCGACATGACTAAGAAATCCCTATTTTTACCCTGAAGAAGAGAAAAATAGACCTACCAATGTGATTATTTATACTAAGAGATCAGTTATTATTATTTATTGTAAGCCATTCTTTATATCTTCTAAGTCTATTTTTTGTTTCAAAAAACATCAAGTATTTTTTATACAGCTACAGAATTTTAATATTTCACCCCAATTTAAATCGATTAAAACACCTTTTTACAAATTTCGCTTCTTTTTTTAATATTCAATTGAAAATAATTGTATTAATTGTTCAACATATTTACTGATTCCACGATAAAAACTCGCAGATATGGCCCTTTAAAAAATCCTCAAATCTATGATCATCTATTGTGGCAGAGTTGGCTGGTAGCAAACCTTTATTGTCGTTTCTTGTTTCTTAACAACTACTAAAAATATACTAATGGAGTGCGGAACTTGGCGGAACAGTTCCACAAAAAATAAAAGCTCATTAATGACCTCTAGGACCGATGACAGATATTACTCTAAAATAGTGAAATGGATGGTAGGACATCACTGGTGAATATGCATCTCTTGGCGCAGCTGTATTAATAACTTATCTTGAATTGCATTATTAATATCATTTTATCTTTAAATGACACTTAACATATCACCGATTTTTTTCTTTATACACGAACTCTCAGTTCAAAAAGAGCCTTGATATACAAAATTGATTGATTTTTTTTATGATACATGAACAGAATATGTTATTTTAATTTCATTGCGGGATTTGGCTACCACCTATTGATTAGTCAGTCAGTGGTTGGATTATTGTATTCTATAGCAGTGCTCCGTAACCTTTTATCTTACACGGCACACTTCACGTTTTTTTTCCAAAATTTCGCGACAGACCATTAGGAAGAAATGTCGCTATAGCAATGTAGAAATGCGTTACGGCACATCCAGAATCCTCTCGTGACACAGCGATTGCGGAGTGCTGTTCTATAGCATTCTATTCAACCGTTTTTAATTAGTAGTAATATTTAAATGTCATAAATATTTTGTGAGATCGTTCATTACGGAAGTACACAAGTAAAAAGATTATAATATTGAAGAAATGAAGCAAAATAACATCAAAGAAATCAGAAAATCTAGATCAACCGGAAATGTATTAACATATGACACAGCGCGAATGTTTTCTTTCAACCAACACTGGCACAACTTAGTTCGAAATGATGCGAAAGGAGATCATGCCGTGTAACATTTTATCAAAACTGCTGGCCATACTACACACACCTCAGCAGAGCTTTAATCTTACCTATCTGCTTTTGAATTCAACAAAATTTCGATGTCTCAAAATACACCAGCTATCTAGGGTTGCCAACTTGTAAAAGCTTTCTTTAATCATATCCGCTCTGAAAGTGAGGCACATGATTTACAATGTAAAAATGTCCACTCTAGAGTAGTAGAGTATGAATTAACGGAGTGTAATGAAGTACATCTTGACGGATTTTTCACGACAATTAGTTACCATCAAAATTTTTCAACTTATTTGGCACCCAGTCATGCATCTTTAGATTTTTTTAAAATCCATAAGCTGTGCGAATTGAGCCCGCAATCTCCTGTTCTGACCCGCGCACGCTAAACTACTGGCTAGCGGGGACACTAAATGGGACTAAACACGTTCAAGTTTGCATGCACAATCATCTGTGTGTGACCATTATTTTTTCTTATCATGGGGTCATAGAATCAACAGAAAGGTATTGTTTCAAGAATTTGTATTCAGTTTTTTTTGAGGTACATGTAAATACCTATTTATAGACGCATTTCGTTACTTAATATTTCAAAATAGTGAACATGAAACTTAATCGTGGTGCTTTTAGTTTATTACGTGCAATAATTAAAATATTTTGAGCCAACTATACGTAAAATTTATTCCGTTGATAGTGGTCATACAAATGGCGAGACATGGTGTCCAGAATGTAACGAAGCTTTTTTTATTTACTTTTATATTATAAAACAACGTTATTTATGAAAATTAGATGCTATTGCCGGCTACATTGGCGTATATCACTCACAGGAACCATAATTAATTAATATTTTATGAATATATGTTACACATTTTCTATTTTAAGCATTTCTAAAGATTTCCAAATTTTGATCAAAGCTGCCTACACGTCTTGGGAAAAACGCTTAGAGTGCAAAGCGTTGAGAAATACTGTATTATTAGGCCCGAAAAAATTGTAAATCGTATACATTTTTTAAATTCTCAGTAATTGAAATAATTACAAATCTCTCTTCCATGATAACATACTTTCCAGGGAAAAAATATTTTTTTAATAAATCATCTTTCAGCAAATCATAAAAATATAATTGGGTACATTTACGTTAAAAATAGTTTTTTTGGCCTGTCGTCACACATGGCAATTGTGTGAGTAATCGGAGTACATGCCGCGAAAATATATCACGTTGCAAGAAATATATCTGTCATCCAAACGGAAATTTCACGCTTCAAATTTATGTACGTAATGTCTTAATTTGTAAAATGTTCCGGTTCGCCACGCAATTGAAAACACATAAGGCAGTTCACATAATTATTATGGATTTTATTTATGACAATAAATCCAATTTTGGTCATTTTACAATAAATACGAAAAAGCATTACAAATATAAAAACGCCTCAGCGGGACCAACAGTAGACATCGCAGATACTTAATTTTTATTTAATAAATTTTCTTTATTTAAAATTAATATTCTTATAATTTGTTTTAGATGTTAAAATAAGACACAACTTTTTGATATGTATTAACACACATATAATACAAATATCTGTGTACTTATTTTCATATTATATTTCGTGTCCATAAATAAATACTGACACGAGAAAAAAATACGTTTCATTTTATTTTATTTTGTTACACCGTTATGATCCTATTTACTGTCCCCATACAATGACATCATATTTATATTTAAAAATAATGCATTGTGACCTTACAAACATATAGGTCAAGCATCTTTGCCAAATAGTTTGATTTTTTTAGAAGCCGCCTGAATATGTATGACATTGCTTTGAAAGCAAAATATAAAAGAAAAAAAAAGAATTTGCAAATCAAGCTAATTAAGCAAATACATATATCTACCAGTATGTATAGATCTTATTATTGGTATGTGGTTACCTGTCCTTACTAAATATACTAAAAGTCACGAATAATTCAGGTATACAGAAAAAATACATACAAATTAATGAATTAATAGTTGATTCGTTGGTGCGAAGGACAATAATTTATGGTTCTCGATAATAATAATAATAATAATAATACTAATAAATAATCGGCAATCAACGCTAGAAAATCTTTTGGTTTTAACATTGACCCACTGGCATTTAATAAATTATTAATATTTTTATTGCATTTAAGCAACAGTGCGCTCAATTATTATTCAACCATGAAGTTGACATTTTGGTGAAAAAAATGTAGAATATCCCAAAATGAGCTAACGCAAAGTTTTCACGATTTTTTATAAAGGAAATATGTAGTATTACAAATTCTGCGCATTGTTCGATAGATGCAATGGCACACATTTTTGTTTTTATTTATAAAATTTGTTCTGTGTGGTATACGGGGTATTATTTTGTGATAAAGTTAACTGATTAACTGGCATAAAATCATAATTATTGAAATATTTTTTTTTTTTGTCATGTGTTTATAAAATACACTGAACAATATTCTTGCCTTGCATAAAGAATTTGCATGATATTCAAATAGCATTTTTGTAAGTTATATTATGTATGTACATTAAGACGATTTTCGACGTAAGTTGTCGAATTTTGTCGAGTTTACTTAGCCTGTCTGACATGGAAGTCACAAACATATATTTTTACGTACATGCACGACTACATCATTGATTCCCAAAGTGAACGCTGAGGCTTTCTAGGGGGGCGGTGGTAATGGCTTCAGGAGAATTTGAAGGGCGATTGGGCGGTCTATAGGGCGCTTTCAGAAATAGGCGTTGATCCCTTATAGAATAAATTAATAATTAGTAAAAGCTTATAATTACACTATGCAAGCTAAAAAACCTGAGACACTTCTCTAAGATTAACGTATCGTTTTAAGTATTTGGAAGCACCGCGACGACTTAAAGAATTCTGCGTTCTATTATGAACGAAAGTTGAATTACAAACAAAAAATCTGGACGAATGTACGAAAGTAGAAATCTCAAGATAGGGCTTCGAAAAGTGAGTGGTAGATCAAAAAAGATTGGGAATTTACGGACTGAATAAATGCACGATTTTGAACTACTTGGCAGTCCGTAAATAAATTACGTAAGTAAGTATTGGTGCACTGTTAATTCATTCAAGGTAAATAATCTGCATGTTTTTCTATTGTATAGTTGATGATATTAGTAATAAAGTGAAGAGACGTCTCTTCGAGTGCTAAATAACGAAATGACATTGTTTGCGATAGCAGCAAATATGCCTATAACAACAGTTTTGCATCTAGCTTTTTTCGTGCGAGAAACAATTGATAAAAATTCAGTATGCTTAAAAATAATATAAGGTTTTTTTTTGTTTAAAAATAATTATATAAGGAGCATTTTTCACTAGGGTTTTGAGTTTTGAGTATCATAACAACTAAACGTTGAAAAATGCCTTGAAATGTTTTCAAGTGTATTATGTATCTCCTTAACAAAACAAGACAGAGGTACCTAGCTATGTTATTTTTGCTTTCGTGAAATAATATTTGTGTGCAGTATCATAATATGTGTAGCGTAAAGTTTGCGTAGTGTTAAGAAAATATGATAGCTTCAAAGGTATTAATGTCGAGTTGATTTTTTTCGTGATATTTATTTATACGGGGAGAAAATGTTACTCCGTATGCATTTACAATATTGATGTATTAACGCTTATTCTAAAACTGGATAACGTGCAATATTTTTCCGAAGATACTAAGTGCACACATAGTCCCCCTCAGCTTCAAGACAATTAAAAATACAGGCATCTCCCGATTAGCGCATGTGACATTAGCGCGAGATTCGATTTAGCACGATTTATAATTATCAAAAATATTTTTTTAAATCATATCTGACCTCTGACATGCAAATGAAAATCACGAAAATATAGTTCTTTCTTTATAATATTATACATACATCATCGACTATGGAAAGGGAAAAGGACGTAATCCACAAAGAACCAATTTTACAGGAAGTACAAAAAACGTTTATTTGATGATTTTGAGCCAATCAAAAAATTAGATAGAAACAAATAGAAAGTGTCTGAAGACTAAAATTGGTATTTTATTTACTCAATATGATTATTAATTTAATGAGTTTTTAAGAATTGGTAAGGTGCAAGCCCTTTTTCCTTGGCGCAAATTTCACGGCCATCCATTTTTCAAAGTTAAAAGCAAAATTTGACACTAATTCGGCATTTTCAACATACATCCTTTTGATGGAACGTGTATTTAGTTTTATACATTTAAAATATCGAATAAAAACTATTTTAAAAAATTGAGGGTAACGCCTTTTTTCTTTTCCAAAGTCGATATGTTTTTATTCCATATATATCCAATATCTAACATACTAAGATGTTTTGTGCGGTTAATATATTTATCTATGACACTTGTATATGTATTAATATTCGAGAGCTGGTTAGAAGCAGAGTGTTTATTCAGCGTAATACAATAAAAGATATTCTTATGATATGTTTTATTACACGTTTTACATTAACCAGTTGTCCGAAACCCGCACGTAACGAGAAATGTAAAATGAAAAGTAATTTAGTATGATCAAATGGAATACAATATAAAACTTTTTTATTTTGAATATTCAACTGCTGAATCCTATGGGTAACGTTTCGCTATTTCAATCTTGGACAGACAGTGGAGATCTTGGGTGGATATGTTGCGAGAAGTGATAAATATATAACTCTCCAAATATCGTCGCCAATATTGCAGGAACACGTATCTCGATTTTTCGGTTTAATTCACTTTGTAAAGTATTGTTTTATTCTATGCAGTATCTTGTATCATTAGCACAGTTTTGCATTAACATATCATTTCTACACGTTTTATAAACATAAAAACTGCCAATGATACAAAAGATTGAAAAAAATAAAATTATACTTTCTTTACAAAGTGAATTAAACCAACAATCAAGTTACGAGTTTCTACAATATTGGCGACGGTATATAGTATATAGGCATCATAATAGGCTTTTGGATGGCCCCTGTTTGAGCCAGGGCAACTTTAAGAGGATAAAGAACCCCCAAATCTGACTGACTGGCGTAAAAATAGAAAGCTTGCGATAGAGATATTCATAAAATGAACAATGTTTTAAAAATCGTAGATTGCGACTCTGTTATTAGACATTAATTTTGTTTCTGATTTAGATATTTTATTTTTCTGAATTATTTCTTGAAAATTAAATTAAATGGTTGCTTATCTCTGCCCTCAATCATATATTATGCAACTATGAATAACTTAAGACACGGCGCAATATTGCATTTTGCATAATCATTCTTACGCTGTCAATAATCTGACCTCAAGCATTAATCAAGTACGGGCATCTTAACCACATGTATACGGTTAACCTTCGATAGTGAAATAATTGCATAAAAAAAATGCATGTAATACGTAAGTTATAACTGCATTTAATATCAGGGGAGTATAGATTAAACATCATATAATTATTTTAGAAAGATGAAACGACCGAGAGCATATCGACTGTGAAAAGAAAAAAGGACATGACCTTTAATTTTTCTGGATATTATTGGATAATCTGAATGTATACAACTTAATACAGATTTCATCAAAAGGATGTAAATTCTAAATTATTTAAAACTGGTAAACGTCCATATGTGAGATCACTGTTAGCGACCCGGGTTTCGCCTTTCGGCATCTTCACGCTACATTATATGTGGGCAGTGAGCGAACATATATCATACCACGTAAATACTACGTAACATAGTATGTTATATGTTCGCATATGTACTATGTAACGTAGTATGTACGTAGTATGTTATATGTTCGCTCACAGCCCACATATGGTGTAGCCTGAAGATGCCGAAAGGCGAAAACCGGTCGCTAACAGTGATCTGAAATATGGAAGTTTACCAGTTTTAAATAATTTTAACGCAATGTAACTCGCAACATCTTCACATTATTGAGAGGCATACACTCCATTTTTGGAGTGAATAATATGTTATTATACTATGCCGAATGGGCGCGACGAATATGTGTGTATACGATAATCGAACGTCACAAATATATCAACCCTATTTCATGCCTCATAGGTTGAGCAATTGGCTTACAATAAATTATGATGAAAAAATCTGTCAACATGAGTCTTGACAGCGCAGAGATTGATGTGTAGTTAATTTCTGGAGTGATCATACTCACATTGTTTTGATACGTATGGCCCACTTTCGGAGAGGACATTCTAAAAAAATAATCAAATAGAGCAAATAGGACAGAGGCAGGTCAATCCAATATATAAGTTTACAAACCACATGCAAAACGTGACTTGCAAAAGACATCCTTATTTTAAAAAATAGTCAAATTACCGCTAACCGCTATGTAATACTAATTCCATTAACTACTTTTTACGTATGTTATGTATATTTCATTATTAGGTTAGCTTAGATAAGTGTTAAATTAGGTTGGGTTAGTATAACATAACAAGCCGTGACTCCGACCTAAATTCGCGAAAAATAAAAAAGGATGTACCATTCAATTGCACGACGTGTATGTAACAAATTTTGTTATATGACACTCATTATTGTAATTATACAATGATATAATATGCAAGTAGTATAAAAAAGGTTTTTTATGACGGCATTATACATATTAATATCATTATACGTTAGTGTAAACCCATCTTCAGATTTTTCCTTGTGCGCAATTTTATTTTATATAATTAATATATTATTTACTATACGCGCAGACAGAGAAAGGCTGAAGTTCATCGTTCAACTGACAGTTCACAGGGACTATTATAGAACTTGTCTGGAATGCTGAACGACTGAATGTTCGCAGTGTGCGCATAAAGCTATTGCACAGTTATTAATTTTAACATTCGCATTGTCATTTATTGTCTTGTCGCGACATTAACTATTCATTTGTTTACAAATTATTTACGCATTTGTCACCCGAATTGAACAGTGCTATTTGTTTTTATTTGCACCGTCATGTGAGTGGCGTATATAAAATTTTGAAATATGTGTGTATTTCCATGATTATTCATACTGCATATCCACGTCGTTAAGCGAAAAGTCACTAAGTAGCAAGAGGACATTTTTTACTGTGAATATGGTAATATGCAGTGGCGGCTCGCGTATAGGCATTTTGGAACTGCATCACCCCCTATTGCAACTTGATATTATTGAAAACATTTAATATAATGCTTCATCTTTTCTTTAATTCTTTCTTTGTATGTGTACAATACATAATCCGTAACCTTAATGTCAGCAGCCATCCCCCAGTTTATGAAAAAGATATAAAAATCTTTGTCTTTCAGTGGCGTGGTGTTTGTCTATTGTGCGCATGCTTCCTATGTAGTTGCACGCGAGGCTGCGAGGGTGAGAGAGCACTGTCGCTCCCGCAGTGCCGACTGTGGCATGCTGGTGGAAGGTAGTTTTTTTGTGTTGTGCTTAAAACCCATGTACCATATTCTTGAATGTGATAAAGTGTAATATTAGATTATTGCCCTGCTTCCAGGTATTGTATTTGATTATTTTAGAATTCCATCAAGTTTCTGAATATTTTTTCTATTTATACATGTTTAAGTATAAAGGAAGAATTACAGAAATAATAACTCATCATATTAAATTTTATCGATAATATCAAGTGTAAATAGAGGGGTGCTGCAGTTCCACAGTGCCTATACACGAGACGCCACTGGATACTACTAAAAGATCAGGGGTATGTGGATTAATGACAAATGACGAAGTGTCACGTTGGCAATAAACAAAATAAGAGAGAATAATCATTTTAAAATGGTGTTTAATTTCATTATTCATAAAATCACTTGACGAATTCCGACAGTCTCTTTGTTTTGAATTGAACTTTGGTATAAAATTGTCATTCACACACAAACATTAGATGCAAAGCATTATTCAGTGCGCTATTTACATGCAACATAGAGTTGCCATGTTTATGATGTTACAGTTTTGTGTAATTAAAATAAACCCATCTCCTAACTCGTTTAATTAATACCAGTTGAAGAAGCATTCAGATCATTACAATAATAAATGTTAAACATAGTTAAAAAACGGTCATGTATTTTCTAACCAAAATTTTTTATGACATTTTGAAGGTGTTGTACTATTTATTATTTCAATAACGGAGTTTAGTTTGTTTTTATGATTTCTCAATTTATAGAAAGAATGAAGACTAATGACATTTTAAATAATTGAATTGGAATTGACGGTAAAAAATCTATATAATGCACACGGGTGAAAATATTTATGTGTTATTCCTTCAATGAATAAAAATAACACAAAATAAAAATGACTGCACATATCAAAGGAAGACGGTTGGCAATCCAAATGCACACTGGTGAAGCCTTTTGAAATTTGGATCGTAAATGAGATAAATTTAATTGTACACAATTGTAGATACCATGTGTTATGTATTTACTATATCATTATGAAAATACATATATACTCGTCTCCCCGGTAGCGTAGTTGGTAGAGTGCGGGCCTAGCGATCCGGGGAATGCGTGTTCGATTCTCCATCTGTTGATTTTTAAGTATCCAAAAACACAGGACTGGATGCCCATTCAGTCCACTTTTGGGGTGGATTTCTTCACACTGTGTAGATCCATGTGTTCCAGTTTGGGACCGAACATGGTGTAAGAAGAAAAACATATCTACGGATTTCAAATAATTTCAGGTCTAAAACCGATTTCATTTGGAATTAATAGTATATTTACTCCCGGGACATTCCCGTCGAATAAAGTAGATCGCTCCTCAATATCAGAGCTCCGAGATACACCTGATTAAGACCAGGTGTAAGGACGGGGCGAGTGGATGGTCGGCACATTAGGTAGTATATTACTCAATGATAAACAATTTGAAAGTCTATTCTTTAAGCCAATACATAAAAATATAATTATAACACTTCATTGTACCTACTTATATTGGAAATGTTGTAATTTTTATTATGGATTTTTGAGTATAAATGTCACAATTAGAATGTATTTAGGCTTATGACTTATTATATGGCATGTTTCTCGATATTGAAAGATTAAAATGGAATTTTATCATATTAAAAACAATCGCTTTCAAATCAATCACCATCGGAGCAATCTAATCAAACGATGCCTTGAAACTCAAAACCGAATAATGAAATTTAACATCTGGCCTATCGATCTGTTTGTTTCGTGAGTGGTAAGTAGAGGCTGGTGGGGTGAAGAGAATATTTGTCGCGACAGGTTTTCATTTCGACGATTACAAACGAGCATTTCGTACACTATCAACGAACTAACCACTGCCTGATTACACGAAGTATTATATTTTCCATACCTTTCATTATTACCGAGTGGTTTTATTTTCACGAAGTGATTATCTTTATTCACTAGTCACGTTATTATAGTGTCAGTATTATTCAAATTCAGTTGCCGCGTGGCCTTGCTCGTAGTCTGTTGTGTCGCTCGTTCCGCCCACGCTGTCGCAACGTGTTTACTTTCTTTGAACGGTGCCAGTTAAAAGTGTCAATAAACAACATGGTTTCCATTTCGTGCGACGACCGTTAGAAACTATCTGGTGATTTCTTATTCAGACTATATCTAAAGTGAAGTGTTAGTTAGTACTTAATACTGTGGCATCATGTCACAAGTGACGGGATGTTTGGCGTATGCCATATTTTCAGCAGTGCTGGGAATGCTGCAATTCGGTTTCAACACTGGGGTTATAAATGCACCGCAGAATGAAATAGAAAAGTTCATCAATGGGTCGTACGCCGGGGAATCCGGTGAAGGAATTGGAGAAGGTACAGCTCAGACTCTGTTCTCGTTGGCTGTCGCTCTATTTGCTATCGGTGGAATGGTAGGCAGTTTGAGCGGTGGCTGGGTGGCCAATTCTAAGGGACGAAAGGGGGCTCTTATGATTGCATCTTCAGTAGGAATTGTTGGAGGAATTTTCATGGGATTTTCTAAAGCTGCAAATTCTTATGAATTACTGGCGATAGGACGACTGCTTATCGGTTTTAATTGCGGTCTTGCTACGTCTGTTGTGCCCATGTTTGTTTCTGAATTATCTCCTGTGACTATCCGTGGAGCTATGGGCACTATCAACCAACTGGCTGTTACGATAGGTCTGGTATCCAGTCAAATTCTTGGAATTGATGTGATTCTTGGAACAGAAAACGGGTGGCCATGGTTGCTTGGTCTGGCCATAATTCCAGCAGCTTTGCAACTATTACTGTTAATACGATGTCCAGAATCTCCTAGATATCTTCTTATTACAAAAAGAGATGAGGAGAAGACTAGAATAGTCTTAAAGCAACTCCGAGGTAGAGTTGATATAGATAGCGACATAGATGAAATGCGCGCCGAAGATAGGTCTGAACGTTCGGAAGCACAAGTTTCCATGTGGAATATTATTAGGTCGAGCTCATTAAGAACTCCGCTCATAATTGGAATCGTCATGCATTTATCACAGCAATTTAGCGGTATCAATGCAGTATTCTACTACTCGACAACATTGTTTGAATCAGCCGGTATAGAATTAGAAACTGCGAAGAAGGTGACGATTGGTATTGGTGCCACTATGTTTATCATGACTCTAGTCACCATACCTCTAATGGATATCGCTGGTAGGAGAACGTTACATCTCTATGGGTTAGGAGGAATGTTTATATCTTCTATCCTCATGACAGTGGCCCTGTATACTTATGAAACTACTTCCATAATGAGTATATTTGCTGTAATTTTCACATTCCTGTATTGCGCATCGTTCGGCTTAGGTCCGGGATCGATTCCTTGGATGATCATGGCAGAGTTATTTTCACAAGGCCCGAGACCAAACGCCATGGCATTCGGAGCGCTTATCAACTGGTTAGCCAACTTTGTCATAGGATTAATATTCCCAAGCATGAATTCAGGTCTAGGTAATGCATCATTCCTTCCATTTACCGTTCTGATAGCTATATTTTGGATCTTTGCTTATTACAAATTACCCGAAACGAAGAACAAGACAATCGAAGAAATAACTATGCTATTCAAAAGATAGATCGTGCTGAATAAGAAGTGTGCCTTGATGACATCTTGTTAACGTGTGAGTAATGTTTTGGTATGTTCAAAAACCCACTAAGTGCAATGGTGAGTTATGTGATGTGGTCAGGTCTCCACATTTGCTATTAATAAGTTACATAACAAACTTGTTAGGCAGCAATCAAAAACAGTATTTTGCGAAATCGCCGACTGAATCTTGTTATCTATAGAAATATTGAACATTCACTTCGTTTTTATATTATATTATACATCTAGCGGATAAGAATTTATTTTTGACTTTATATACAACTTTTTGATTGATATTTTGATTGATGTATGTTAAAACTGATAAAATGGACAAGGTTATACTATTAAAGATATATATTTTAGTATCAGGAACATGTGTCTTCTCAATAAAACTAACATATTTAAAATTAATTACTGAAATACAGCTACTTTTTAATAATATATTGTATCAATACTCACATAAACTTTTGGGAATATTATTTAGTTATGATATACAGTGCCGCGCCGTGGGTAGAAGACGCTCTTGCTTAAATTATTATTTTTTTACTTATGAAATCTCGTTTTTGTAAAAAAATATGTTACTACATGAAAACCATGTTTTATTATAACTTGCACATATTTCCTTGATAATCTTTTCATATAATTTTTTTTATATTTTTAGTATACTTGTTTTAATTATATATATATTATGGCTTTTTTATAAAAAAAGGCGCTCGTTATATTTAGGCGCCATTGTGCCGTGCACAATCTGGTTATGAGCACGGCGCGGTTCTCATGATATAATATATAAGTTCTCATATTGATATCATGCTCCATATTCCAAGTGATGGCTAAAACAATTTGACAACTTTTTTTATACCCATTCTTATAAGCTGTCGAATTCTTCAGGTTGCATTATTCCTTGTCAAATATTCTGTCAAGTAAGCGCCACCATTGCTTGCATTCAAGTTATTGGTGTAGTTAGTAATGAAAAAATATTTAATTATAATGTATTTCATTATATATATTATACATTTCCGTTCCTATTATATTTTAGATAAGTATTGTATTTTAGTTTACAATATCGATTATGTTTTCAAGATTTTTTACAACACATTCATGTGTTTTCTTGTTATTTTACACTTCCAATGGCTTGTAATAATATTATATTGTATGTTAAAAATACAATCTATGAAACAATAAAAGATTTTTTCTGTTTATTTATCCATTTAACAATAACGTTTACTATTTTCCAATTGTGTATGTTTGACAGCTGGTTGTGGTTTTTTTTATATAGAGAAAGAATTTAGTTCCAAATTTACCACCTGGGGACTTCAAATCGATCAGTTCATTGAATAACTAGTGCTTTTTTGTATCAGGGCTTCGATCCTTCTACGTGTTTTCATGTGAACATACCGCGAACTAAGACATGCGTCAAATTAGTTTGGTGAACCTGCATCACAGTCCATAATTTGTTTACTACTGGAGCAGCTAGATATTGTGATTTAACTTAAATTTTGTATCGTATATAAGTATAATTGATAAATATATACTTTAAAATCACAATAAATTCTGTTTATTTAGGAATTATCAAATAATCTATAGTTGTACGAGATATTTTTAAAACATGAGTACATGGGTATGTAATATTCGGAAGGCTTAATATTATTTACATTATTATTTTATCTGAACAAGGAAAGGTCGATCCTTTATATTTTATATAATTCAAAAATTACGATTTGTATCAATTGTATCAAAGAATTTAATCTTTAATAATATATCAACATTCAAGATCATTCAACAGTATACAACTGTCGTCGCGGACTGACTAATTAATGCCCTCCCTCAATCCCAATTATCAGTATTGGATTGACTACGGACTGCAGGCGGATTGTAAATGTATAATATGTATACCACCATAACACTCTTCATTGTGGAGATCCTTGTGTTTAATATTGGGAGCAAACTTGACTTAAAAAAATAGTTATTTTTATATTTATCTATCATTGAAAGTCCTGTCTGTAAAATTAAAATTGTTAACGTTAATAAACGTAAATGAATTACATAAATATGACACACGTGATACGATTTAAATTCCATTATCAGTGATGCAATCACTTTTCCCAAGTAATACAAACTTATATTGGTACCGTTCACTGCATTTATTGATATACATTTAATAAACAATGTAACATGTTAGCTTATGATAATTATAACAATGCCTATAGATTATAAATATAATATTATATATTCAAACGAATCAAATTGACCTATATTGGTGAAGGGCCGACTCGAGGAATGTGCAAGGCCAGTTTTATTTATACGCCCAATATTTGAATTATAACTTTTTCAAAAATACAAAAGGGACATGTTATAATAAAACATATATATTCGGTGTGCCGATAGCTCTGGTGATAGAATCTAGAATGCCATAGAGCCGGTCTCTCGTCGATACAATCGTATTCATACT
Organism: Rhyacophila evoluta; assembly: GCA_022683975.1. Lineage (NCBI taxonomy): Eukaryota > Metazoa > Arthropoda > Insecta > Trichoptera > Rhyacophilidae > Rhyacophila > Rhyacophila evoluta. Next base: position 2,489 of record JAGVSQ010001414.1, on the reverse strand, counting down.
TCATGAAAAGCCGATTGTTCAGTCTATGACTTTAAATAATCATTTCTATGATTCTATGACAAAATATTCAAGGTCTAGGTTTACTTCATTCTTCAGAGATCAAAAATTTCTCATGGTGAAAAACCCCCATACTACAGGAACGGAAATGTTAGCTAGAGATAAAATATACTACACTATTATAATTTAATACTTCGAGAGTTAGTTTGTTTTTTCTTATTTTTTTATAATTTTCCGTGCCTCATACTTACAACGAATTTACATAATCAATATAACTTCACAAATATAGCATATATTTAACTTATAATTTTACCAGTTAATTACTTTGTGAATAGCTACTTCGTTCTATTGCGGATAGTGTGTGATAACAAATTGGTTCTACTAATTAATTAATCTGAGGAAATACAAATGTGTATACAAATCAACCCCTGTAAGCATAAGTTATTGTATACTATTTTAATTAAGGAATTAACATGCGTTTATAATACGATAATATGAAATAGCTCTAGCCAACAATTACGTCGATTTAAAAAATATAACTGTATAAACATCAAGATTAATCAACTAAATAAAATGTACAACATAGACACTACAATCAAGGATGCATATTTTACTCTACGTCCACACTGGCAACGTTCAGTCGTGCAGTATTCCAGACAAGTTCTCTGTTATATATGGATGTCATCAAAACTACGCACACAGCAAGCAGTCTGACAGTCAACAAGTGGAATTGAATGGTCCGGTGAACTGTCAGTTGAACGACGAACTTCAGACCTTTCTCTATCTGCACGTAGGGTTAATCTGATTCAGAAAAACCAGAGATTTATTTCACTGATATTAAACACAAGATTTTTTTATTATTATTACCATAATTTTTAAATACTACGTACAATCATCTGCCACGCAATTGTGAACAGCTCATAAATTGTTTAATTGCCATTTTACTGGCAATTAAACAATTATCAGAAATCCTAGCTCTACTGTATTTTTACGATCTTGACATTAACAAATAGCTGTTCACAAAAACTTGAAAATAAAACCTGTCGATTATGTAATTTGTTGAAAATTATTTTACGATTCTGTTGACATATTCTTTTCGATTTATCAGAAAGAACATTAATTATTTTTTAACCATTATTTTCACAAACATATCGAGTGTGGATGGGAAAAGGACGTAACACACATGGAACAAATTTTACAGGGCACAAAAAACATGTATTTAACGATTTTGGGCCAAAGTCAAAACATTACCTAGAAACAACCTTGAAATGCCTGAAGATTAAAACTGGCATTTTATTCACTCAATATGATATGAATTCAATAAGTTTTTTAAGAAAAACATAAAATTGATGAGGTGGAAGCCCTTTTTCATGGTCGTAAATTTCACAGACTATCTTTTTTTCAAATTTTCAAACACTAATTCGGTATTTTTAGCTTATATCCTTTTGATAGAACGTATATTAAGTTGCATACATTCTGATTGTCGAATAAAAGCCATATTGATAAATTGAGGATTTCGCCGTTTTTCCTTTCCACAGTCGACATGATGTCTTCAATGACTGGGATGTCTTGTTCCAGAAGTTCACAACGGAGACACTATTTTTTTCAGCGTGTGGCATCTCGTCGATGTTGCATTTTAGTCAGTGGTCATACACATGATGGAGACTTGTGTTTCATTCCCTGAGTATAGTGCGGATAAACGGAGAAAACACGTCTTAAAAATTACATAATATGATGATCAATCGTGTTATTAATGCAGCATTCACAATAAATAAACAATAAGTATTGCGTATACATTTCTGATAATCTAATGATAAAAAACAGGAGTCAGAAGAGTACAAATCTATGTGCTCATTATTGAATATTAAACTTCTTTTACCCTTATGAATAATATGTAGGTCAAAACTCTTTGTAGCGAAGTTTACGGAGCCATTAAAAAATATTTCGCTATACAGAAGTTTGCGCATACCGAATACGAGAAAATTACTTTTAATTGCAAATATAATATTAACCCTGAGTATGTCGGTTGCATAACAATGTCAAGGAGACAAACATAGTTAATGGATGGATTACTTCTTGTATGATGAATTGAAATCTTTTTTAGTTTATTTAGTATAAACGTTTTAGTGAACAAAAATATTCTAAAATTCACAATATTTCAGTATTCTCTATTGAGATACATATTTGATTTCTAGGCTTGAAATTATACATCGATATCTTAATCTTCAAACCAGCCAATTCCATTTGTGTAAAATTATCAGGAGTGACAGAGAACATTGTTGAGTTTGTATATTATTGTATGGGGTTGGCTAAACCGGAATAAAACGATATCAAAATCGATTTTTAGATTTGTACAACTGAAATTATGCGCTTGTGATACGATCAAAGTTCATTTACCGGCTTGCATTTCTAGCACTGAACAAATTTGTTTTTTCTTTTAACCGGTTCTGTGCCAAAGCCGTATATATGCGGTCCACAATTCCGTGTGCGCA
>JAGVSQ010001413.1:0-29510 GCA_022683975.1 Rhyacophila evoluta | reverse complement strand
AACAATTCTCGTGAAAAATAATCTGTCAAGACGTCTTTACATTGGGGAGATCCATGTACTTCTCTTCCGGGACGGTTATCTTTACACTGTGTAGATACATATGCTCCACGTTGTGAGTGAATATAGTATAAATAATATTAATAAAATACTTCTAAAGTGCAAATAATGCTTGAATCCGATAATAATAAAATGCAGTTGGAAGTAGTCATTTTCGAATAACGAACTTTCAGCTTTAACGGTCTCCCCAAAACCCGCATTAGTCTGTTATATCGAGGTTGTACTGTCCTGGAAAAATATTTAATATTCTTGAAACATGTTTGAATATGTCTAAATATTTATGATCAGCACTTATAAGAAGTCTGCCCGATAGCGTAGGGGTTAGCGTGCGCACCTAGCAATCCAGGGAATGTGGGTTCGATTGCCACATCTGTCGGATTTAAAAAATCCAAAAATGCTAGACTGGATGCTCAATGGGTTAAGCAATTGTCTGACAGACAATTCTCATGAAAAATAATCTATCAAGACGTCTTCACATTGTGTAGATCCATATGCTCCACTTTAGGAGAGAACATGGTGAAAGAAGAAGAAGACTTATGAAGATGTATAAATACGATTTTTTAAACCAAAACCGTAGAGAAAAATATATTGTATATTTTGCAGTAAGAATACAGCTTAATAAATTAGATTTTATACAATCGACTTCTATTTTTGACAGACAAGTCAATATCGGATGTCGTTTGAGGCGGCCACTCCAATCTGGCCGCACAAACCACTTCATCCTTGTGACAACTCCTCGCGGCGGAAGCCATGCATACAACTCACTTGACACAATTCTCAAGCTTTCACACGCTGGTGTATCTACACTTACAAAGAGTATTTTTACGTCGCTGTACTCCTGTGACGTAAAGGGCTGTGCCGAAGACATGGTGATGTCTTATTAATTAATTGGGTGGTAATTAATACACTTATTTTATATTAGTTTACTTTGAATATTTAATAAGCTTCACTCCTCATATCAATTTACAAGTGTGTTAAGCTTATTCTATCCTAGCCTATTATCTTGGACCGAAATCGTCTTCCTTGGTTTAGTATACTTTTTTTTCAGTTTCGGTAAAACATTTTAAATACTTTCGTAAGTTTTAAATGAGTTTATTAGTGCCGCCGATGAGGATTATATTACATTTTTTCTCAAACATTAAAAATTCGCAATACCTTAGTTTTAAGTGATGATTATATAAGCTGTGAAAATAATATAATACTGAGATATTGATGAATTGGTTCCGCATAGAATTTTTAGTACAATAAACAAAAAAATATTGAAGTATTTAAAGTAGTTTAGTAAATATGTTTATTTTCGCAAACGTTAAGCGCAGTTTTGTGAATTTGCCAAAAGTAGCCCGCAGGTTAAGTGTTTATATAACATATACCAAGATCAATTTCAGCAATATATATCTACAGACAAATTTGAATTTAAATATTAACTTTTTATCTCTCATTCTACGATTGGACGAATATCAAAAGTTTAAAGCAATTCAATGATTAACGACAACTACCAGAACAGATAAATTACTTTTAGTCTTTATGGTAATTTAAGTCGACTAACGACAGAGGAATTAGTTAAAAATATTTTTTAATGATACTTGTGCCAACCCTGAGGTCGAATGCTCTTCACTGTAACAGCAAATGACTAAATTGTACGAGCTCAGAAACCCCTTGACAGTTATTCTTTCAGAAGAAAGGGGACGAAAAGAGAAGGCTCTACATCAGAAGCTCCTTTGCTGTAAAATCAACTTTTAACTCTCTCCTTACTGTGCTAAATGCGACGGTGTTGGACTCAAGCAAAAAAAAAGGTAAAATCTGTTAAACCAATTATTGTAATTAGGTACAAAATTCATTTTATTGTGTATTAAAAGTTAAATAAAATAAGTACAAAAAATAAAAAAATAAAGGCGTAACAGATAATCGTCATTACAGGGCAGATTCATACACTGTAAAACACCGTGCAATTGTTTGATTACTTTTCTTCTCCTCTGAGACGTATTTGAATTATTTAAAAGAGTGACTGACGGTAGTCAACACACATAATAACGTCATCCAATACATATAAGCACATGCCGGTCTTGGATAAAATATGAAATTATTATTTGTGTTTTTATTGACAAATGATTTTATTTCGTAATAACATAATTGAAATCATTTTGATGAGGAATACACAAAGTATAAATACCTTGCTGTCAGTATATTTGGAAAAATAAAATATTAGTACCGGTCCCTGGTAGCTTAGTTGGTAGCGTGCGTGCCTGCTGGATTTTAAAAATTCAAAAATGCAGGACTGTATGTCTATTAGGTTGAGAAATTGTCTGTCAAACAATCCTCGTGAAAATAATCTATCGAGACGTTTTCACGTTGCGGAGATACATACACTTTACTTTCAGAGTGGATATATTCACACCGTGTAGATCCTTATGCGCCACTTTGGGAGAGAACATTATACAATAATATTTTTTAAAACTCACCATTTATCACAGGGTAGTAAGAGTTAATGATATTATTATGGTATACTTAAACTGGCTTTATTCAATAAATTTGCTTGTCCATATAAGAATCCATATATCTGCGGAGTTTAGATATCGATTCTACAAGGAATTAATTGAGAGAGTTGCGTGCCAATTTTATTATATCCGTACTAAATAATTTCGTCTCATATATTCGAGAAATTCAGCGCATAGTCTGAAGCCGGCTTTGTTAATTTACATAATAATACGAATCCCAGAACATATCAGTTCAAAATGTTTAATTCTGTAGTTAATCGAATTGACTAGACAATCTTCTTCTCGGTTCTTAAACAGTTATTGGTCTTAATCAGTCAACTTGGTCAAATCTCCTCCTGGCGAATAGCAGAATGCAAATTATATCATTTGTGAATATCTCCGGATTTTCGTTGAAAGGAACGTACCTTTCAACTCGGTTCGATCATTTTTTTTTTTTTGGCCATTTGGATATGGTTTCTACGAAGGTTTTAAAGGCAAGCAAAAAATCCTGCAACCGTTCCTGCCCGGATCCTGATTATCATCTTGCCAACGATGGATAGAGCATCGAAGGTTTCGACAGTTTTAGATAACTAGGGGTAGACATTGCGGGAGATGGCACTTCGAAAAACGAGCTTGCTGGAGCAACTTTTAATTCCAAGCGAAATGTCTGGAACTCCAAGCTATACAAGGTAGAAACCAAGTGCCAACTGCAATGCGTGCATTCTGTCAGTGCTGCTCTACGGTTGTGAAACGTGGCACCCTACAAAGATCCAAAGCAACCGTATTCTAAGCTTTGATAACAGGTGGTGTGATAACGGATTCTGAGGTTACGGTAGTATGACTTCGTTTGAAATGAGAAGATAAGAGAACGGACCATGCAGCTACTTATCACTGACAAAGTGAAGTTGCGACGCTGGACCTGGCTCGGCCACGTATTGTGGATGCCTTGAGAGAGTCTGAACTTGACTTGCATATTGTTTAAGCCAACCGTTCGTCGGCATCCCGGAAGGCTGCTAAATACTATATATAGAATGTATTCGGTGGAGTTACGGGATTTAGGTATGACCTGTGAGGACGCAAGAATACTAACAGGTGACAGGGATTCTAGGAGGCCGCGCGTTGGGTCCATATGCTTCACTTAGGGAGCGGATATAGAAGAAGAAGGAAAAACTCTTTTCTCAATAAGGCTCGATTTAACGGAGTCTAGTTAGAACCGAATTTATGCACAATCCGGTGCACGCTAACTAAGATATTCGAGAAGCTACTTTTGCGACATTTTGAAGAGGGTCCCACAGTAAAATATACGTCCACTTACCAGACGGGGCGACATGGCGCTGATATCAAATAAATTACTTTATTTAATCTTTTCTTAAAACAAGTCAAATTTCAATATCAAGAAAATACACTAAATATATAGAATGTATTTATCGGATTTACGAGATGTTTGGATGACTTGTAAAGATTCAAAAAAATATGCTTGCGATAGAGATTCTAAAAAGCGCTATATGCGGTTCATATGCTCCATCAAGAGAGCGAATACGGAGTAGGAAGAAGACAAAAGTGTGGAGTACATACATGTTAAAACCGAATAAAAAAACTTCATCGATGTTGAGTATTTTATGAAAGACTTGGAGCTTTCTCTTATAAATCTGTACGCAGAACCTTTCTAGAAAATAGATAAATAATTAGAAAAGTTTTTTCATTCAGATCAAAGTTTTCCGAAGGCTCTTTAGCAGAGTAAAACTTTATAACAAACGTAAGTTATCGAACATGTCATAGAATTATATACTCATTGAAAAATTATTGAGAGCTACTTATTGCATAATGGCTTTAAGGTGGAATCCATTTCAGACGGAGCATACGACGTGGGTAAGACTACCTGTCTGTTCAGGTAATCAAAGACAACAGTGCCTTCTGTACAGTAATTTATTGATATATTGTTCTGCATCTAAAATAATGTTGATTTAAAAATTTTCGACTGTTTTCGTGGTATTTGCAATTTCCGGCTTCCGGAAAGTTCACCAATTGCAATTCACCGACGGAAAGATCACAAATAACAATTCACCCACTGGAAAGTTCACCGACTTTACAACTATGATTTTTGATTTTACGCGGAACAGCGTTAAAAATATCTCTGTAAAAGGAACGGAGGGTCCAATAAGGTTGAAAATCATTGATCTACATCAGAGTTTCCCAACCTGCGGTCCGTGTAATTTTCCTGCTGATACGCGAATGCTTGTCGCCCATTTTAAAGTGACTATATGAAAATTAAAAGATTAGCGTAATTAAACAAGTGCACTACTAGTTTAGTGTTCAAATTATGTTCAACAACGACTATTTTTGTTAGTATTGATATAAGATTAAAAATTTATTAAAAAATACCGCATGCATGATAGTTTTATATATCTTCATAAAATATATTTCTTGTTTTTATCGGTCTGCAGCTGTAAAAATGTTGAGAAACGTGGTTTAAATATGCTCTAATCGTACTTTAAAATCACGCCTGATAAAAAAATGAATTAATATTGTCCCATTTGCAATTTAATAAATCAATATAAAATATATTTTTAACTAGCTATACTCGCACTAACTGTGGTTCAGTCTGGTTAAATGGAAAAGAAAGAAACAGCTAGCTGCACCCGGCCACGCGTGGCTGTGACCCAATCTGATTATAAGCAATGACGCTGTTTAAAAAAAAAAAGCATGTTTTTACCAGTCATATGTGTGGTATATACGTATATAATAGTAGGTGCATAAAAACACGCGCGTATTTGAATGCAACGTTGTGTCAAAATTTCAAAAAAATCGGTCAAGAACTTTCGGAGATTTAAGATTTTGAACAGACGAACATTTACATTTTTTATTTATATAGATTGATAGCCAATGTTCTATGTATGAATTTAGCCTGGGCCCTACACTATTAACCCGTTTACTGGTGAAAACGCGTATAGACCTAAACACAAGCATACGCTGGTTGCTAAAAACCCCCATCGACGTGTTATCATATATTTCTTTGAGTTTGTTAAAAACTAAAGGAGAATCCCATGAATGTCTTCTGACGGTATATCGCTTCAATCAGTCGAATTTTGATTTATAAATAAATTACATAAAAATTCGTTTACACCATTTTCACGTTATTAAATTATTAACATATTATCCGTAATTTCAAAAGAATTCTTTTAGTAATAACTGTTTTGAGTTATTTAAGGAGATTTTACTAGATTAGTTGACTTATACTCTGGCAAAATTAATATACACGAATAAATTTAAAATAAAGCAATATACGAAAGAATGCGGGTGTATAATAAACATTATCCCCCCTAAAAAGGGAAAGAAATTGTGCCGTGCGCTTTGAAATACAGTTGCCAATTTCGCATAAATTTGAATAAGTGAAAAGGGCTGACTGAATCAACTACGTACTACGCATTCCGAGTTAATATTTTTTGCGAGCCAACGTTTAAGAATCACTGCCGGTTACAGTCAAAGTTCATTTTACTTATTGTATCATATAAAATGAGCATTTGTTTAAATAGCAGCAATTACGTATATTAAATAAACGTCGGCGTCTATATTATTGTGAGTCGTGACAAGTTTTTAGAAGATTGAAGTTAACTCTAGACAGAATTTTACTCACGGATATCGGTTGTCAGTGAATTGCTTAATCCATTGGGTATCTATATCGTAGATTTTGTAGCTATGGAGTTTGGGAACTTAGGACTTGGGACCGAGACGTTTACAAGTGCAGGTAACCAACTCGGTCACCGAGGCAGTAATGGTTTACGAGAATTTTTTTTGAATAATTTTCACCTTCATGGTTTGATGAACAAGCACATCCTCTGTATCAGGTTTGAGGGGTTTAAACGCCGTATTTATTGTAAAGCTATGGAGATCCATATGCTCCATCTACATAATAGTTTTAAGCAGTAAACAAATTTGGACAGATGTATAAAAATAATACTATGCTATGTAAGTAGCCCGGACTATTTGAGCAAGACCATCATAGGATTGTCGCATCAGAAAGAAGAAGTTTATTTATATACATAGTAACAACTCAGTTCTAACAGTTGAGGCTTTCACGCAGTTGCCCATCCGAATACTATATGTATGAAACCGTATTTAACTTCACAATAAAAGCATTAATATTGTGATGATCGTAATTTATTTGTTTGTTGCACAAACAAAATACAGATGGCAACATATTTACTGGAAACTAAAATAAATTGGATGGCAATAAATCGACAGTTATTTCACTTACAAACCGTTTGTCTAATTAAGGTGGAATGTTATGGTATGCTAAATTATTAAATTCTTCTACACTGCCACCTAGGGTAAAAGCACAAAAGGTCGCCATATGTTGCAACATACAAGATATCATTATATTTTAAATTATTACTTTTATAATTTAAATAGTTCTAAAAAGTGGCACCCATAATTTTATAAGTGGCATAATAGGTATAATATTTGTTATTCAAACATTCCATTTGATAAGGTATATTTTAAGATATTTCAAGGAATTCATAAATTAATATGATAATTTTATGAAATTTCACAATCTGAATATTTATCATGACAGATTATTTTTCACGATAATTGTTTGTCAGACAATTACTCAACTAAAAGGGCATTGAGTCTTACATTTTTGGACTTTTAAAAATCTGACAGATATGGGAATCGACCTCGCATTCTCCGGATTGCAAAACGCACACATTAACATCTGCATTACCGGAGAGACAATACTAGATTCTAAACAAGTAGACATTCAAATACTCATTAAAAACACACTCAATTTTATGCGGCCATAAAACTTCAGCCCGTCACTTCTGTTACCAAGCGATTCACAACCACACATGATTACCAACACACCAACTGAGGCAACATATATTATATAAATATAATCGGAAGAAAGATATTAAATCACTCATTCTATTCTATTTGATTAGGTGATTTATTTGAATTTACTTTAATAATAATGTTCTTACAATTATACAAATTCTAATGTTCATTTTTATGACTGAAATAATTTATAGAATAAAAGCTATTATTTTGTAAAAGATAATTAACCTACATATATAGGCAAGATAAGAAAAATGATATGGATTTAAAACAAAACATAAGTAAAATCAGAATTATTAATAATTAATATTATATTGTAATATGGATATTTATATAATACATATATCGCTCATGACATAACAATACTTGGTAAATAAAACGAAAAGTACTCTCTATAGTTAAAAATCATTAAATGAAATAACATGTTTTTTAATGTGAACATTAAAAAACATCAGTTATCTTAATAGTAACAAAAAAAATGTCATTTGATGTAATAGTGGTTGAAGAGAGTTTGTTTCATCTACTGTAAAATTTGTATTGTGTGGTATACAAGGCATTACTTTGTCATGAGCGATTGTAAGATTTGTCTATAAAAAATATTAAACAGTAGAACACATTTCAACTTAATAGAATATCTTTCAGTCTTTTTATGTGCATTTTGACAGGAGCAGAATTTACTTGGCAGAAGCGTATTTTAAAATGATTAAATTCAAAGTATCAACAATATAATAGAGAGAATTTGAAGTTATCTTTTTTCACATTAAGAGTATAAACGTGAAGCCTTTTTAAATCAGATACATACGTTATTTTGTTTCCACATGATAAGATTGTTTAAACATTATCAGGTGTACACAAATGTATATTGAGTCCAGAGAGTATGAAAAGTGACTTCATTTTTATTATCTATGGCTCTGTTTGTAATAACAAAGAACTATCTAAATATTAAATATTCGACAGAGAAAATCCTCACATCACTCAACTAATTCTATTCACCAAGTCATACAGCTTTAGATTTCTTTCTGGTCGATTTATTAAAACTATATCAATCAAACACTATACAAAGCTATTCGAACAAATTAAAAATACCCTATCCCAATTAATAGCAATCAGTAGTTATTTAATAATGATATCTTCAATATACCTTATTAACATAATATTTTGCAGTATTAATTGATGTTTGTGAAGAATATATGAACTGTATAAGAAAATATGTTAAAGAAGCCGTCGTGAAATGGTTAAGTTGATAACAAATTAACATATTGTGATACTTTTACTTATAACTTGACAATAAATATTAGAATGACATAGATTCAATGTAACACACATCCATAATGAAAGAAATGAGAAGGTTTGACTGATAAAATATTGAAATTTATAAGTGACGGAGCATTAAACTCTTATCAATTACGAATGCATGAAAATTTAATATGAAATCACAGCTCTTATTGTGAAATTTGTTTGCTATTTATTTATTATTATTAAATGTAAGTATAACCCGAAGTTTATTATAAGAACTGGATAAAATCGACAGTTATTAGGTGCATTCTTAGAGTTCAAATATTGGACTACGTTTTAATGTAATCAATGATTAATTTTTAGTAAGTTTTATAGAGATCTAACAAAAAATTGTATTTGAGTGTTCAATAAGGTGCATTTTGAAGTAAAAAATAACCGCTTATTAAAAAGAAAAGTAATTGTTTTATCTATACATTACTAGTAAAAACAACTTTAATTTATCGACATATACTATTTCCATATGGAAAGTTGCTAAACTTGTCTATTTAGTTGGAGGCATGAATACATTATGTTATTTTATAATATTATATTAGCTTCAATAAATGGTTGCAAATAAATTATATCTCGAAATAAATGAAAAATAAGTGTTCGAAATTAACACCATGGTGCTTCGTGTTTTATTATTAGCAGAAGCAGAATGAAAGTCACAATTACAGAAGTGATAGAAGATATCATTTTAACTTCAGGAAGACGACTGATATGACAATCAAATTGTACAAGATAAGCAATATTGGTGGAATAAAATGATATAGCAGAAGAAGAGTCTCTACGACTAAGAGTCTAGTCTCTCGAAGAGACTAATAATGAAAACAATAGGTTAGCCATTGTGACATGCCTTCTTCAAGAAAAGATTTTGTAGCATTTATAAATTGCACTAATTTGCTGTGAGGAAGACAATGTTCTTAATGGTTTGAGAATAATAAGGCTTAAGAATACGGTTATGAACACTCTGGTGTATGCAATCTGTGATACCAGGAAGATCCTGGAATATTCTTGACACATTGAAGGGCGATTTATGTTTACCGTGCCATGAAACATGCTATCAGAAGCGAATCTAAGTAATCCGGTGTACGTGTTTGGTTACCACTGGATAAAGATGACAGAATTGTAAAATAATTAGTTTATATTTTCCCCAGTAAATGAGGTGTTTTTTTTTAAATATTTATGGTTATATTGCCAAAAAAACATTTTCTTTTATCATGGAAGCCATTGGAAATGCCTATTTTCGATAATATTTGCAAGTTTTGATGTTGAAGAATAATATTGCATGAATGAAATATTACGTTTAATTTCAAAAATATTTTTCGATTATTGTGTATTGAAACGTCATTAGCTTATGACATGACATAAATGTAAAATAAACACACGCATAATATCTAGCCGGTAATAAAATTAGTATGAATATTAAATATATGTAATTATTATAATTATTTGACACCGCATTCGTTTCAATATACGTAAATAATACGAATCCGCAAAAAAAATCACTTATCAGGTTAGCTGTCAAAATTGTACGCTTTTAAGGTGTAACTCAAAAAGTGGCCACTTACCGTGTAATATGACAGAAGTCCGGCATTGTCATCCAACACAAACCACCGATATTGCCACCCTTTCATCACGTTTGTCCATTTACTTAAAGAACCTTCCATTACTGCCATTTTCACTAATTGATGTTTAATAATTCAGTAAAAAGTTGTCTGCCGAACAGCACGCAGCTGCAGTTCGGGGGCCATTACATGTGTGTGAAACTTCTTAAAATCTGATTGGTCGTATTAAATTTTTAAGATTCATTGGTCCAATCCGCTTTCTGCGCATCTCGACTGATTATAAAAATAACAATAATAATTTCAGACAGATTCCAATAGATGCAGGTGTCGAATTTTGTTTTACCGAACCAATTTGATTAATTATTTTGTGATCGTCCCATTAATCATTTTGATCGGCTGGATTTCAGTTAACAATCCAACGAAAAAATTTCATGTATTTTTTTTTCCTGTGTGTTTTTAATATTAAGTAAATAATCAATGATTGCTGGTGAAATATACTATCTACATTTTGCGAAAAGAAGAAAGTATTAAATTTATTGCTAATGGAAATTAATTAATAAATTAAATTAATAAAGAATTATAAAAATACCAATGCATTTTATTTCTTGGTAGATAAAATTGTTTCGTTGATTAACTGGATGTGGACAATATATTGATATGATCGTTGAAATATATATTTTTTTATTTCATAGATGGAGGAAAATTCTCAATTTATTATTTTTCAATATGTGTACCAAGATTGATATTTGCTCTGGATTAAGCTGAATTAAAGCTTCGTGTCCCACTTTAAACGTTAAAATTTTGCCATAAATAAAATAATTGTCAGATGTCGTGTTTTCAATCAGGTTTTGTTATTTTTCATCTCTTATCCTATCTATCAAGACTTCATTTAGTGAAGGCATATTTTACTGATATTACTATAACCATTAACGAATGTATCATATTGTATTTTATCTAAACTAAGATGAATTTGTTCGGCAGATAGATGTCTAAAATCACAAGCATTCATTTAAATTTTCTCATGTCTTACCGATGGCACAAAATATTTTCTCTTTACTGTTGTAAGATAATGGAAGTAACTATGGGTTTGAAGAAACAAACTCAACTATTGATTTAGAATAAAATGGTTAGTAACATAGTTAATTGTAGTATACTATGTTTAAGAATATATGCCTCTAGTAATCATTATAAATATGCGATATAAGTGATATGATTTTGCTCTTGATCAATCAAGAAAATGGACATCGCAGTTATCCATAACAATAATATAAGAGTAGTCATAATAATGAAACTGATTGCACCACAGGAGTTTCTACTCCAAGCCGTCCAGAATTGTCTCACAGAGGACAGCTATAATGACCATCTACAGAGGATATTTCCAGAGTTTCAGGTTGCAGACATAATACAATGAGAATAAATTAAATGCACGATGTAGTTTCAGGAATTGTTGAATACATAGTGAGGTATTCATATTATACGGTATTAATGTATATATAAGAAAGAAGAGAAGGTGAAAGTATACCACTACGATGAGTAAATTGAATTCCATTGTAGTAAAAATATTTGTTAATTAATTATTATTTCTCCCTGGTAGTGTGCACCTCCCAATCCAGGCTCGATCCCTACATCGATCCAAAATCCAAAATATGCAGGACTAGATGCCAATTGTTTGACGAAAACTTCTTGTGAAAAAGTAATCTGTCAAGACATTTCTTCACACTGTATAGATCCATGTAATCTATATATACAGCGAATATGGTTAGAAAAAATAATGTATATTCAAGGAAGAAAACAAGGTGAAAGGATGCCATTACACTTAGTAAATTGAATTCCGTTGTAATAAAAATATCTGTTGATTATATATTACTTATGCTTTATTGCTTAATTTTTTCACATAATTGATAGGTTTTCTTAACAGTAGTAACAAAATAGATATGTTGGATGGAATTGATGTAGTCTTCTGTTGATTCTTGATGAAAGTTGTTCTGATTGAAATTTGTATTTTAAATCTTCGATGATGTAGAATTCAAGAAATATCGTATTTTCAAAGGTTGGTATGTAAATAAAACACAAGTTTTGATTTTACAAAACAGTTATTCTATATTTATTAAAATTAGGTATATTTGGTCTTTTATCCAATGAAATTTACAACAACAATATGGAGGACAATGTGCGCGAATAAGAAGTCAGCAAATCCTCGCTCAGCACTTATACCATAGAACTGGGATTTATTTTCAGGGTTCACTTGAAGGCGGAGGCATACTGAAAATAAAGAAAAAAAGTATTGATTTTAAGCCAAAGTAATTGTAATATCATAAATATACTAAATACAGTCAGATTCTGTTATAACGAAACTCATGGGATCATTCATTTTGTTTTCTTATACAGAAATCTCATTATAAAGGAATGTAAAATAGGGATATTCTTCTTTCCGGTCCGCCATACTGTATACGTTATACTGGAAATTTTGTTATATCAGTATTCACTATAGTGAGATTTGACTGTAATACTATCATGAAAAACTCGCTGTCACAACAGAAAAAATAATATCATTAATATTATTAAAAAATAAGTTACATAACCTATGTGTATATTGCATGTTGGGATTTGTTACATTAGTAAATATTGGCGGATGTGACATCGTCATTAAAGGAAGCATCTGATATGTGTTTAGTATGTTATATGGTATTGCACAAGCCATCAAAGTAACTAGCTCCCGGGCATGTGTATCTCTTCTGTTTTCACTATTTATATAGAATCTAAGGACCGATACCTGTAATTCAAGTTTTTCCACAAATTTCACATAAAAAATATGTAAAATTTGTTATTTGACGTGCCGAGGTACAAAAAGCACATAAAAGTAACGTTTAGCGTACGAAATTAGTTTAATTAACTTAATTTCGTGTGCTAAACGTTACCTTTGATGTTCGTCATGATTTCGGAGTGCTCTTTGCACTGCTTTTTGTGAAGACTTTGAATATGCAATAAACTGGCGATATTTGTAAAAGATTTTTTTTGGAATCAATGCAAATGATGCTAGCGAGTAAATAGTGTTATCGAGATTTCATTATATATCAAGAACGGTATTATCAATTTATAATTTTTCAACTTAATACCAATCAAGAATTGTTTTATTGATGAAACCAGACTTAAAGCGATACAAAATTGGAGTTAATAATCGGGTAATGGTCGTGTAGGAGATTTCATGTTCATTTTTTATAACTTTCTATTAGAGCCTAAAAATGAAATAGAAAGGTAGTTTCCGTATGAATATTGGATTCATAATTGTTACCTGCAAGTACGAAGCTGCTGACTGTTGAAATAAAACCACTGAGGAAAGAATTAAAAGGAAACGTGCCCACAAGGCAGCAATACGCAAACTGTATAACGCCGGTCAGAAGAATGTAGAACAAGTATGCATCGATCAATTTAAGTTTCTTCGATGTTCGGGTGGTATATTCATTGTAGAACTTTCCCAGTACAGTGGTTAGATTAGCCATTATGATCAATTTAATTTTATGTAAGGTTGACAGGCACCGGCAATTGAATACGTGTCTTTGACAACAAAACACCGCTGCTGTCTATGGCTGGGTGATACCACTGTCAAAAAAATAATATGTAATAAAAATTTATACCCGTAATAGTTGCGCCAGTCAAGAACTGTTTTTAATTCACATATATGCGCTTTTACCATATTTATGTTTTATGTATAATACTCTCAATAAATTAAAAAAAATATATTTCATACCAGTGCATTTATGCAACATTTAATTTACATAATAAATGTACAAAACAATTTTTGTTATAAGGTTTTATTTAAATTAAATTTCTTATCGTTGCTTTTTTAATTTGGTCATTCAATATTAACGTATCGATGATGAGAATGTTTTCTTGGACGTATTTGCGTTGTTCTTAGATATTGAACTGATCCATTTATGTAAGCATGCGTATTTTATAATTTGTGAATGCAATGCTAAAATGATTGGAATTAACCATGAGGAACAATTCAAAATTTTAGACAACTAGTCAATTTAGAATGAAAAATAAACGTGTTAAAAATGCATAACGCTTTAACCAAGGAAGTTTATTTCAATCATGATAATATTCAATAAAATAAAAATGGTTTTTTTGTGACATCAACTATTTTTGATAACTGTCAACACCAAATAGTCAAATTATTTTAAATAATATTTTTGTCTCTTCAGAAATCACCTTTTAACCATTCATCTATTGTTTTAGTTTTATTTTCAAAATGCTGTAATGAATATTTACTTTATTTCATGATCACTTTTAAGGTGGGGCACATGACCACTACAAATATACTATTCAATAATGCATATCTCAAATTTACTATTGAGTTGTACGATCTTATAGATTTTTTTACATCAAACCCCTTACCTCAATAATAGATCGGTTGACAAGTGACTCAATTCATTAGATTAGGTGAAAGATTCGTTTATTTTTTCGAACTGTGCTGACTATGAATTTAACTGAACCGTGGTTGACTGAAGAGTTCCAAAGTATAGCTAAACTCTTAAGATAGTATTAAATATTACTCGTGTGCTCCGTTTTGGAGCGTACATAATGATTCTTATTATCCACAGATCATTTCCATAATCAACAACAACCACCGTCAGTCTCTTACTATTACAAGCCTTTTCATTTGTTTTCCAATCTTATTGTCTAGTGTTTTTCAAATATGGAATACTTACACATCTGTTTTATAGGTATTTATTATTTACGTGGGTTGATTGTCAGTCAATTACTCAATTCATTGGGTATCAGGCACTTTTGATTTTTTTATAATCCTTATGCAACTGCGGGATTCGAGCCCACGTCCTTCGGGACTGAAAATTATACATTTAGCAAAAATAATTCCAGTTACAGAATCGTCGAATACATTCGAATAATGTGACCACATGTGATTAAATAAGTAATCCAGAGAGGGTAGCACATGAGACTTTCACTACAATGGCATGTAAGCCTGGCAAGCGGTCTTGACGTTTATTTGTGTATCATACCCACATAAATACATGATGATATATTGGAGAAGGTTAGGTTAAGTTGCGTTTATTGTTGAAGTAATGATAAAAAATACACAAATATTCGCAAAACCAAAATGGCTACTTTTATTTTCTTGTCAATAAAATTATTATAAAATATTCCAAACTCTCACACCCATTCATACAAAAATATTTTACAAGGAGCTGTCGCCAACAAAAAAATAAAACAAAAACAAAATATTGCGTGTCCCCATAACGACATCACGATAAAATACACAATCACACACCACCACAAATAATATTTACAATTTTTCGTTACAAACTAAGGCTTTTAAATAATTTCTTAAATCAATATTTCAGCTGCAAGATTCATTCGTCATTTTCAAAATTTCTGCCGAGTTTCATTCTGCTATAGCCGGAGCTGATCAAGACGTGGTTGGCCGGTCGCTCGTCTCCACTTGAGAAATCGGAGATGTCTTCGCTACCCGAGGTTCTGGAACCAGAACTATCTGCACCTGTCAAGAAATCGGACATTTCTTCACTATTCGACGATCTTATACCGGTAAATTTCGATTCTTGACCATTATACGACGGACTTGCGATACCACTTAAAAAATCTGATATTTCAGCACTACTTGGTAATTTGACTTGTGGAAATCCTGGTCTTTCTGTGACAGCTAAATATTCTGCATTGTTATTTACTCTTTTGTCTTTTGCTGATGTTTTAGTGTTTTCATTCTGTTTCTTTGTATCAATTTCCGTATAAACCGACTTATGATTGCTGTATTTAGTTTCTTTCTTTTGTGCCGGTCGGTGTTGTGTATCTTCTTGTGGTGCCAGTTTCACGGTCGATTCGACAATACCAGAGTCGGCCATGGTCAATTGATCGAAGTCTTTGCTGTGGGCGTTGGTTTCTGCTACTTCCACGAACGCTGAAGACAGCTCTCCGCTGAGTCTGCTGACTGTCTGGGTGGCCACGTCGTACATGAAGATCTCCTTGTCGCTCTCCGGAGCATCCTCCACTCTGAAAAAAGAGGATTCAATATTTTAGTACTTGTTGTGAGAAAGTTTAGCAATATCTGCAAACTGAAATGGATAAACTACAATATTATATGAAGAGAGAAGCCGAGTTGTCAAATTGAGCGGTTAGTTGACAAGACAATTTGATGAAATAAATTCAATTTAACTTGACATAACGAGGAAATCGGATGTGTAAAAAACGTTCAAATCAGTATTCAGTAATAATTTTGTTGAAAAATAACAGTAAATAATTTAATATAGGGTCACATTTTGTTTTATAATTTTAACAAAAAAATAATGTCTATGAGTCATAATGCAAATATTTCTTATGACTTAAATACGTAAAGTGAAGGTGAACATAATTTTGGTAAAACAATGAAATTGTTCCAAGATTACGTCTTAACGAAATTTTATAATGATTATGATTATTATATTATCTCTTGATACATTTACGTAGAATAATATAAATATACAGTAAAAGAAAATATGATATTTAAATATCAGTTTTTGATTGAAGTAAAACCTTTTATATTTATTTGTAAAATATTATTTTCTTATCGGGGTCAGATTAGCATGCCAGTGTAAATATTCATCATAATTATGTATGTATGTTTTTTTTTTTGTAGTGACACAAATAACAATCATTATCATTTAAAAAATATTTTTTTACAAAATTGTTAAATCGTTCCATATTCTGATGAAACCGTGAATTAAATATTAATTTGTTTATTTAAATAAAATGAATATTAATAATTTTTAATTTAAACGAGAGTTGTTGAAATTTTTTTGATATTCAGGAATGTTGAATAATTATTACATATTAAATTAGAGTTTTACAGGTTAATTTGTCTGGTCTATGTATAATATATGTCAATACTGTAATACAAACTATAGTATTCATATATTGTCATAATCAAAATAGATTTCGATAAAATTAATTAACCTTTATAAATATAGTTTAATATTATGATTCTGTTGTGAAATAGTGACCTATAAAATAAATGTTAATTCAATTAATTAATTTTCGATGTTAATTTTTATAAAAATCTTGTTCCAAAATAACTAATAAGTGACAAGATTTGTCATCTAGAATTTTAGATGTTTCTTAATATATTTATAAATTCTAGATGAATTGTTTAAAGAGGCACAAGTCAAAATAAAAGTGAAATGAATATAGGCTTACCCAGTTACAAGGAGGACAACCGACTGCAAATCCGGTGATGTGCTGTTTTCCTTTTCCAACCATTTCTTGTAGTTTTCAACGGTTGGCGTTTTCACAAGTCTTTTGAGAGCATCTCCAGCTACAAAGCTGACTCCTTTAGCTTTATTGGGGGCAGCCCGTTCTGATCTTCCTCCTTCTCGTTCGGCCTTTGCGAAGTCGTAATCCACGGGAGCAAGCACCACAACCGAAGTTACCTTACGGCCTTTCAACTCGGCAACGTCAGGTAATGGAAACTGCGCTCCGCTGACTTTCAGAGGAAGATATCTGTTGTATTTGTGGTCATTTAGAGCAACCGGTGCTACGCGCGTGGCTCCATCTTGAACATACTTGTTTGCGACTTGTTGGCCCTTTGCAGTGCTCGGATCAAAATGAACCACTTTCATTTCAACAGTTTTCTTCTTGCCGTAAATATCTACATAACTTTCCACTCGTTTCGAACCTTCTTCTTCTTGATCGACATCTTGGTCTTCTACCACATGCTTAACTTTTTCCCCGTTGGGTTTGACAACTGTAGCAACCGGAGAACTACCTGACAATTGAATACCACCGCCGGCTCCATAGAAGTTAGCTAACTGATCTGGAGGCAAAGATTCTAGTGGAATATCTCCTACTTTGTCATAATCAAGAATACTGATTTGCGCATTATCAAGGATACCAGATTCAATTAACTGTTGCCTAAGCTCATCCGGGACTTCGTCAGGTAATTCGAAGTCTACTGGTTTTTTATTCTTTTCTTTCTTTTCTTCTTTCGGTTTATCTACTATGCTATTAGGAGTTGAAGAAACATATCGAGGAGTTGACGACTGTGACGATAATGCTCCAGAAGTAGAATATAGAAGAGGCGGTTTGTTTGTGCTATGTGACGTGTATGGCTTAGGCTGAGATTTTTGTACATGTAGTGCTGGAATATCGTCTGATTCAATGTCGCCAACATTGGGATTATTTCTAAGGGTAAAGTATTGCTGGTTGTGAATGTTATTCTGATGCTGTTTGGATGAACTTGAAGTAGACGAAAGGAAATTGTTATTAGACTTTGGATTTATTCCTAACAGTTTCTGCTGTTCTTGTTCGCTCTGTCTCAGCTTAGCTTGCAGCTGTAATATTTCTTGCTGGTTTTGCTCATAGGCAGACAAGAATTCGTTACTATTAGAAATTTCGACATTGGTGTTTTGTTTAAATTGTTGCTGTACTTGTTTTTGAATATCGTACTGTTGCAAGTTCTGTGGTTGTCTTTGCTGAATGAGAGGTAAAGGATGTGGTAGACTTTGAGATTGCACTTGTGATTGCTGCGTGTTTTGATAGTTTTGAACTGGAGGTGACGGCGTAATTAACAAGTGTTGCTCGTACTTTGGAATCGAAGCAATAAGCTCTCCTCCCAGTGGAATAAACTGAGATCCCGGTAATTGCTGTTGGAACTGTTGGGGCTGCTGGTTCAGTGGCGGTTGCGGCCTCAAATTCTGTGGCTGCTGGTTGAATTGATTGTACTGTTCATTAATGTTTAACTTTGAATGTTGATTCTGTTGACTCTGTTGTTGAAGGACTGGTTTAGATATTAGCGGTGGATTGACTTGAATCGGAGTTGGTTTTGGCTGCGGCTGAGGTTGTGGCTGTGGCTGCGGCTGAGGAATTGGTTGTTGTTGTTGTTGGAATCTGAGTGTGGACCCAACTTGAGACGTCTGATGAAGCTGCGGTCTTTGTTGAGCACGCTGCTGTTCTTGCTGTTGAAGTAATTTCACTTGTTCATTGTATCGTTGATTGTACTCTTCTTGACTCAAGGGTATCGGCGCTTGAATAGGCTTTCTCTGGGGCTCACGGAAGTTTTGAGCTGGCTTACGAGGAAGTTGCTGATTAGGTTCAAGATGCTCTGTGGTTATTGTGTGATAGTTCTGTTGGAGATATTCGTGTTCATTAAACTGCAACTGCTGAGGCTGCGGTCCTTGGTGGAATGGTCTTTGGGGTCCTGTTGTAAATGGAACTCTTTGGGGTGGTGGTCCATCAGAGTTATGATTGGGTCGTTGTGAGAAAGACGGAGGAGGACCATCTGGAGTATGAATTGGACGCGGTTGGAATGAAGGAGAAGGACTATCGGAGACATGTGTCGGTCTATGCTGGAATGTTGGTGGAGGACTATCATGAGGTGGTCGTTGTTGAAAAGCTGGAGGGGGTCCACTAGGAGTATGATTCGGCCGTTGTTGGAATGATGGAGGTGGGCTATCTGGACGTTGTTGGAATGACGGAGGTGGGCCATCTGGACGTTGTTGGAATGTATTTGGTGGTCTATCAGGAGTAAAGTTGGGTCTTGATTGGAATGAAGGAGGTGGTCCATCAGAAGAAGGTCGCTGCTGGAAATTGGGAAGTGGTCTCGGCAGCTGTGGTGCACCTTGAGGAGGACCACGAGGGGGAAGCTGAGGAGGTCCTCGAGGTGGACCTTGTGAAAGTCCTTGAGGTGGTCCATTGAAGTCAGGTAGCCTTTGGAAATGAGTACTCTGCGCTCTGAATGGTTCGTGTGGTGAATTTGCATGCGGTAGTTGTTGATAATTTTGCGGTGGGAAGTTTGGTTGATACTGAATTCTTTGTTGAGCATGCTGGTTGTGGTTCTGTTGATATTTTACATTTTGTTGGAAGTTCTGTGTCTGGAATGGTTGTTGATCGTGAACTAAGGACTGTTGTCTTTTATGGAACTGAGAACTTGGTAGAGGAGCTTGTTTCAAGGGGGCAGCAGATGGCTGTGGAAAAGCGACAGATAGATGTGGAGCGGATTCTTCATGTCCTTCTGATAATAATGAATCATGTGAGTCAGAACCATGGCTCTTGGCTTCTGAGCCAAATGTAATGCGTACTCCACTATCACTATGATAATGTTCAGAATCTGGTCTGATAATGGCTCTCAATGTAGTACTGGGAAGAGGCGATAAAGTATGAAACTCGGGTGTTATAGTCGTGTGCTCTTCATGATGATCGTGTTCACCGTTCGATGGTGGCGTGATGGCTGGAATTGGTGGATCATAAATGATTTCTTTTCCATGAGGGTTCTGTTCATACTTAACATAAAAGACCTGGACTGGTTCTTTTGGGCGCGGTCCTATTGGTTGCGACAAAATCGGAAGTGCCGGTAAACTCTCGTTCGACTCCTTAATGATAATTTCGATAATCGGTTCGGGGTGTTCATAGTAGGGTATCAAGAGCGGTCCATATGGTGGCCCTGGTTGTCCTGGATAACTTCCGCCGTGAGCTGCTGCATATATATTATCGCCGCTGTCGTGATTATTATCGATCAGCTGATCACCGGGTCCCACGGATAAAATCTTGGCTTGCGCTTGGATTTCGTTTCTCGTGATACCATCTTCCAGATTTTCGCCAGCGTTTAAATCATAAAGTGGATCTTTCTGAGAGTATTGAACCATAGGCTCCATTTGGACAGCATATGGCGGTGCTGGTAGGGAAGGCCTAGATCTTCTGACGACGCCGTAGCCTGGTCTACCTTGGTAAAGAAGGCCGAAGTTTCTTGGTGGGCTAGTTTCTGCTGGTGTGTTCGATATTCTTCGTTCAAGTGAGCGGAATGATGCCACGTGCGAATGTGGCAATGTCAGGGAGTACTCAAGATTTCTTCTATCACGTATTTCATCTCCAAGATCTTTAATACTTTTCTGTAATGCGGGCTTCTTGTTTTCTATTGCCGTCACGCTGAAGATGACGGTGGCTAGAGCCCCCAACTGAAAATAAAGAAAAAAAATATTAATATATATTGTATCACGTATATTTTTTTACATCCCATAATAATAGTATGTTGTGCATAATATGTATGTTTTCATCTTGCCACGTTGAAAAAAAAGAAACTAACTTAGGTTAAGTAATGATACATTCGTTTGTAAAGTTAGGTTAGGTCATTTTATTTACAGAATTTAATTGTGTTACGGTTTTTCGGTGTTTAAAAAAGGGATTTTTGATAGAGAATTAATGTTCTGAGGTTATTTTTCCCAAATGGGGATTTTGTATTTGGTAAATAAGCGGCCTTGATAATTAGGGCATTCATTCTATTTTTACATTATACCATACTCTTCAATCAATATGCTCCACTTTCGAAGCAGACATGATTTACATTTTTTAAATCTAAGCCTTTTACAAAAGTACTTCCACCAGGAATATCTATCAAATTATATCTTATTTCGACACATTGATCAAGTCCAATTTATCATTTTAAGAACCTGCCAGACGTATAAACGTAAAAAATAAATTTTAAATAAAATGTACACGTGTGAATTTTGATTCAACGTGTCAACTATATTATATGCTGTAGTTTTCACGTGTGTGAGTTGCGGATTGAGGTGCATATTTTTAGTTCGGATATGAGTAAGATGTTTCTCGGTAATAACCAGAACTGGAGACAAGATCTCGTCAATGAGCCGAGAGAGTTGTAGATAGAACAACATTATTTCTACAGTATGATACATAAATCGTGAATACATTCACAATTGATATCAATAAAAACAAATTTGAATTATGTTTAATCTCTAAAAATACAGCTAGAAATAATCAAAGACTTTTTAATATCCTTATAGTATTTTTCAATCTGTTTTATTCGAAGAAACAAAGTTGCAAACATAAAAACAATGACCAGTTTTTATCAAATGTGAAGCCTTATACAAATAAAATGGATTGTTTCTAAGGATAATTTTTAAGTAGTGGTGCCCATACACTCAAGGGCGTGTTGTAGATTTTCTCAATTTGGTTCAAGTTTCTAAATTGCCGCCCGTTTTGCGCCCCCAAATCACGTCGCATTTTCAATGATGGCGCCCCCAAATGGTTCGTACGTTAGGAGGATTTGTATTGATTTCGCTACTTTTGCCGCCCTTTAAATGATGCCGCCTGAGGCAACTACGTTTTGTTTCATAGCAGCGGCCCTGCATGCGCCTGCTGTCCTGGGACTGTCAATCCATGACTGATGATTAGGATTAACACAGGCAAAAAACACGTACGTTACTGCAAGCCAATTCGGAAGTATAATAGACACTTATTGCACTATTTATCGTTGTTATTATCCATATATTGCAGTAAATTATAATTCCAAAATATGCATATTCGACATAAATAGATCATTTAAGCAAAAAAGTAAATTTTGGATTTTTTTTTGAGTTACTGACTATTGGTCTCCTCGATAGCATATACATAGAGGCTAGCGTGCGGGCCTAGCAATCCGGGGAATTATGGGTTCCTTATCTGTCAGATTTAAATAAAATCCAAAAATACAGGACTGAATGTCCATTGGGTTGAGCAAGTCTGACAAACAATTCTCGTGAAAAATAATCTGTCAAGACGTCTTCCCATTACGAAAATCCATAAAATTTGCTTTCGGAGTTGATCTTTGTACTATGTAGATCCATATCCTCCACTTTAGGAGCGAACATGATATTTGTTTACATATAATATAATGACTATTTTCTTAACAATGATGATATTTGTATTTGTATCTATCTTATGCAACAGCGAGACTTGAATTCAAGACTCCCGAATCTGAGGCGACAAGTGGCTATGAACGGTCTTAAAATCGGTCTTACGTTTTAAAATATTTAAGTATAAAATATTGTGTTACTAGCTAAAGCACCAGCCGTTGATATGTAATATGTAGTCGTCTATCTTTGGGAAGGGAAATGTTTTATAATTTACGGGGTAAAAGTAGCCATGACTGGATGTGATGAGTATTTCTGGAAAGTTTGGCTTCATTGCTACGTGCTCTGTCCAAATGCATAACGAACAAACAAACACATATTCACATCTATAGATACGAATAGATAAACAATTAAGTGTTGGATAATATACCCACATAGATTAATGTGTTTATTTGATTAATTCTTCGGCTTTCGGTCTCCCTTTAAGTACGCTGATCAATCTATAAGCTGTATTAGACATAAGTAAGAATTATCAACCGGTTAAACGAACATGGCATTGGTATTGGATGACTAGTTTCCGCGATCTCTCGTGAAATCTCGAAGCACTTCTCATCCGTCGCTGGTTTCTCCTGAGTGGATGTATTCCTCACGCAAAAGACCGGATTTGCCGGTGAATGTCAAGACGAAGGTGCGGGACGTACTCATATTATGTGTAAATTGTAATTGTTTAATACAATTTTTAAAAATTATTATTAACAACCCCTTCTTGAATAAAATTGTATCAAACATTTATAGGCTGTTAAATTTTAATTTTGATGTATATATCGATACCTTAATTTCACGGTGTAACAAGTCTGTTGATTTTTGTGTAACTAAAAGATTTAAACTCTCTGTTCTGGTGTTAAGCGACTAAAGCTATAGACGTCGTAGATTTTAAATATCTTACATGTATAATTTTTAATGTTATCAGCGTCTTAAGGTGGCTACACACGTTCAAGTTTGCATGCACAATAATTTGTGTGTGACCATTATTTATTTTAGGTAATCCTACTTGTATTTGATATAAACTATAACACCGGCCATCTATCGATATAAAATGAAATACAAATTAAATCATTCATTGATATGGGATGCTACAATTATCATTGTTGCTTAATATTAACATGCTCGATTTGACCAACAAAATGCACTGTAGGTTTTAAAGGTTAATAGTTTATACTACAAAAAAAAACTTAACTTATTCAATCGATAATTAGTAATTCTAAATAATGTTAGAAAGACTCAAGTCTAAACTGAATTAAGTCTTTTTTTAATTCATCACTCTCCTTGTGAGGTTCGTAAAACGGAAACAATGAAATAACAGCGTTATAATATCGTAAATTCTTTAAGACATAGTCAACGTATTTTCATGATCGTTCATGCAAACTTGCACACGTTTGCACGAGCGTGTGTAGCCCCCTTTAAATATCGATATTTTGTTATTTTATTCGGTGCCATAATTCCCAATCGTAAAAAAGTGCTGTCAAATTACATGTATATTTAACAGGAAATTGATTGTTATCTTATTTGGCTTTAAGTCCCAGATCTTCAATAGAGAGTTGAATGAAGTGGTGGATTTAGCACTCGAAAGCCCTAGGCGAAATTCAATTACGAGGCCCTTATACATCAGATGCAATCATTTTTAATTTTCTTATCTCGTTTTTAAATATTTATACTTTCATAATTTTTACTTAAGGCCGAAATTGTTGAGGCTCACTCTTCTTCAATTTGGAGCCCTTTTCAATTATGATGCAAATCTGCCATTGGTTGAAGGAATTAATCCAAAACATTACGCATAGACTTCAAAGCTACAGTTTTAAAATGAAATCTACTGTTATGTGTTAATAATATGAAAAGATTAATCTTCATAATGCGAAGTTTCTTTACATATGGAGAGGACACGGTTAAAACGAATGACACATACTCAGTTATTGCTTTACAATAAATACTTGACCAATGGTGAGAAAAAAAACTTCTATCGTAATTTTGTGACTGCATTACGATTGTAAGTCAGCTTTCTGCTTCGTACTAAAGTAGGCTAAGTTGTGTGTAATCCTTAGTGATGCCATTCGACACCTTTACAGATCCGGTTTTAAATTTGGACGGCCTCACAGTGTGGTGTAAGGAATTTATGCTAATCATATAGGTCAGGGCTGGGCAACAAGTCGATCGCGAGCTATATTTCGGTATAAAAAAAAATATTCAGTTTTCCAGTACTTATATCCTATTTTGGATCCACGTATTTATGCAAATCAAAATTTTGTCTGTCTTAAAATGATTGTTTTTACCACGTCTGTTCCAAATGCTGACGATTGAATCTCAACAATGCGAGTACCTATAATCACATTTTCTTTAATGAGATTTCGTCATCAGCCAATTGTTCAATTTATTGGTTACCATTTTCGTTCTAAAAGTGGAGCATGTAGTTCTCAACAGTATGACAATGATCACTCTAGAAATGGAGTATATACCATGTTGACAGATTTTTTTTACGAGAGCGCAATACGCATCTAGTAATGCATTATAAGTTTTTTTTAATCCAGCAGATGTGGGAATCGAACTCGCATTACTCAACCTTATGCATTAAAGAATAACTGGAGGCACAAAAACGAATATGATAACACATAAAAATCAGAGGATTTGACAAAGCTTCTTTAATGTTAATAATATCGACTGTTTAAAGGAAAAAAGACGTAATCTAGATGGAACAAATTTTACAGGAGGCACAAAAACGTTTATTTAATGATTTTGAGCCAAATTCAAAACATTGCCTAAGCACAGCCATGAAGTGCATGCAGACTAAAACTCGTGTTTTATTTACTCAATATAATATTAATTTAATAAGTTATTTAAGAAAAATCAGTAAAACTGATTAGACGAAAGCCTTTTTTCATGTTGGCAAATTCTACAGGCTATCATTTTTTTTAATTTAAGCACCAATTCGGCATTTTCAACCTGCATTCTAGCAAAAGCTAGAACGTGTGTTAAGTTATAAACATTCTGATTTTCGAATAAAAACTATTTTGAAAATTTAGGGTTACGTCCTTTTTTCTTTTCACAATCGATATTCAATTACTCATTTGATTTCGTTAATTTTGAATATAAATCATAATAAATTTACTAGCAATTTTTCTACCAGTTTTTTTTTATATCAAATATATTTTACGTATTATCCTGAAATAAATATTATATTCATTATACACGTAATAAAACGAGTATAGTATCTTTTATTTTATATGTATACAATGAAACATATTTGAAATAATTATCGTTTATAAAAACAATATATTCGTTCGTAGTCCTAGACAAGTTGACTACCTCTGATATAGTGAACATAATGAACGAATCTACCAAAGTATTGAGCAACGGAACCATAGGTTTTACGAAGATGTTTTCATAACGAATGCATCTATATTGTCTCTATAGGAATTTGGAGATTATTAGATAAGACTGATAACATAGTACTAGTTTAAATTATACGAATGCAGAAATTTCGTGTACTTGACCCCCGAAACCGTATAATGCATCTTATCCATTCTCTCAATCCAATATGCGAATCGTGTAGTATCTTTGCATCCTTACAGTTTATGCTAACCTTCATCAACTTCGCTAGCCAAAAATAGGATGTAGTTAAGCAGAAGATGTCTAAGCTACATAGAGAAGGGCGATTGAAATTACAAAGAAACAAATTAATATTTAGTATGAATGTTATATAATTAAGACTGTAGTATGAATTTTAAATACTTACATGGCATATTATACATCTTTATTGATTATTAGATTATAGAAAAACGTACTACTTTAAAAGTTATTGAATGTTTTGTGGGTGTTAATTTAAATATTGTTCGTGTTGTTCTTGTATTTTTATTAATATTATATTAGTCTTTGCCCAAATAACGCTTAAATTGGTTAACTGTAGTGTATTTTTTGTTTATTATAAATAAAAAAATATATACATACATTACAATACAACAATAAATACGTACATTTATTGAAAAAACATGTGTAAGTGGCCTTATGATATTACTTATAATTTATAATAGGTATGGTCAAAAATTTATTTGTCATTAAGTAACCTTATATTTAAACTTCAAAGCCGAAAACATTTAGACCTCATAAAAGTTTTGTAAATACTCAGTATGCGGGTTATAAAAAACTGCGATTACTTCTTCTGGGTGTATGTTTGTGATTAGGTGTCTTTCCTAAAGTCTAGAGAGACTCAAGTCTGAACTGGATTCAACGATTTTTTTAAATTCATTAATCTCCTTGTGAGGTTCGTAAAATGGAAACAGTGAAATAACAGTGCAATAATATCGTAAATTATTTAATATATAGTAACCGTATTTTTATTACTTGCACAAGTTTGCATGAGCATGTGTATCCCCCCGCAGACTTATAATTTGTATGTTATCAGTGCGTTTAATAAAAAAATAATAATCAATAACATCCTCTGGGAGTGTCCTCATATGTTGGTTAAAAGGGAAGAGCTTCTCGAACATTTGTCGGACCGGTCGGCCATTGTGACGTGGTTTCTACGAATGATAATTTTATAGTTTTTAAAAAAATGCAAAATCTTACGGCGAACGAGAAGGTCTCTTTTCGACAAGTATTAACAGGGTATAATTAGCTAGAATAAGAATCACGCACACTATATTGCACGCTAACCAAGGTCTTGGGAAGCTGGTCCTGGGAAACTTCTGACACTTATGAAGAACGCCTCACGTTCGTTACGTCATGATATACGCCCGCATAAAGGGCGTGGAGACGTGGCGTACGGCGGAGGGGAAAGCAAGTGCGTTTAATAAATTAATAAATGCAATATAATAATATTTATAAGATTACTTTAGTATTAAAGTCAGCATATATTAATTTTCATTCGTATTATTATTATATATATGAGCGATAAATGTATGGTAATTGAAGCGAGTCATGCTCTCCGAGTGGGTGGCATTTAAACGGGTCAGTAGGCCTGATGCAAATTAATATGTCTTTCTACCGTTCTTTCAACTTCCGGAATGCGTAGGGTTTTTGCAGTGCCTTTATAAATTGTACCGTATTTAATTAATGATTTATTGTTTTATATTACACTAGTTTTATAACCCTGCGTTACCTGGGATAGATTTAAACTTGTTAATTATACAAATTAATTTTATTCATCCTCTTATTATAGACGTATTTTAACACTGTATACAAAATGTTTAGTCTCTGACCAGTGATGGTATTAAAAATTGAAAGTAATATATTTGGCTTAGAAATGGCAGTCAACATTGCATCTAAAAATGTCACTTCGCTGATGTTTACTATTTGGGAGGAGTTATTGTGACAGAAGAGAAACATGTGTGTACTCTACTCTGTAGTAGAGATACAACACCGTAATAAAAAAATATATTCTATTAAATGACGCTCAAAGAGATGTGACAAAAAATCTGCGTATTTTAGTTAATTTAGTTAGAATAGGAATCATGTACATTCTAGTGCACGCCAACCAAGGTCTTGGGAAGCTGAAGAAGAGCGCCGTACGTTCTTTACGCCACGGTATACGCCCGCATAACGGGAGCGGAGACGTGGTGAGTGGTAGAGAGGAAAGCGAGTGTGTATATTAGTTTTTCCCCAGTAGTCCAACGATAAGCGTGCGTGCTTTGGTGCTTAGGTTACGGGTTCGAATCTCAAAGTTATAAAGTTTCAATATAAATAGAATCAGATTTCCCATGTATTGAGTGATTAATTGATAACGAATTCATTTCAATGCCTTTATACCGTGTAAAACCATATACTCAATTTCCTGTGAAGATTTGTACTTTAGAAAATTGAGTATATTAATTGCCACAAACTGCATATTTAGAATTCCAGTCCTGCGTATTTTGATTATATTAAACAGTCCATAATAGCCTAGCCCTAGAGGATTCGAACCAACAATCTCCGGCACCAAACTTACGACAATATCTTCACCCCCAAAAATAAGGAAATAGAAATTGAGTTTGGGGATGACTTACATAAACAGTTTTTTTATATAAACAGAATATACATAATAGACCTACATTTATTTTGATAAATTTAGATTTTGTGGTTTTAATTCACGAAAGCCTCTTTGCTTGTAAATTAGAAAAAAAAAATACGAGTAAAATTCTTTGTGTAACTGCAAAAAGTAAAAATCACAAATGCGTCTATTTGTTTTTGGGACGTACTTATTATGTATTTAAATATTTCTAATTCGACTCTGTTTGAGGCAAAAGACAAGGTCATTGAATAAATAAATAATCGGTCAATTGCTTTTGACCCGCTAACACTATTCGATCTTTAATCGCCGATACAAAAAATAGTGGTTTTGACCTAACAAGTCGTTTTACATATAACTAACGGGTATCAGTTCGAAGAATGAAGATTTTTCCCATTCAACATGAGAATCGAACTAAGATATTCGAAAAACGTCCATTTTATGTTGTTTTACATTACGAGGCACAGTACTGATTATTTTTTGGCAGACGAAACTCATCCTAAGCATTATATGTAGAGAATAAACAATAAATAATCTAGTTTAAAAAACGGTTTTAGTTAAGAAATTTAGTGAAGTAAATATTTGTCTCCCCGGCTAGCGCAGTTGGTAGCGTGCGTGACTAGCAATCCGGGGAATG
>JAGVSQ010001412.1:0-29511 GCA_022683975.1 Rhyacophila evoluta | reverse complement strand
AAAAACAGCTGATGTTCTCGATTTATTAGGTAGTTATCAGGGACATACAGACCAAACTTAGCAAGAGCGGCAGAATTGTCAATAAGACCACGCATACGTTGAAAAAATGCGTCGCCAAATACATATTCCTCCTCGTTTTAAGCTACAATAAGAAAGCATGTCCTAAATGAAAGCAGTTAGATAAAGCCATGGATAGTATCCATGCACCCGCAGATAAAGAAGTCTCAGAAATTTCTTATGAACCCTCTTAGATGAACCTACGGCACCACAGTTGTAGCGAAGGAGCCACATGTTTCATTTTGAAGACAAGTAATAAAGATTTGAGGTTAGCTGATGAATAAGAGTCTGACAGATAATGGTCATACAGTGAAAAGGAGTTTCAAGAACAAGTTGGTTTCGTATCATGAAATATTTATTGTATAAAGAATAACACGCTAAAAACAGACAATCGCTTATTAAGCAGCTTTAAAAGGTTTCCATTCAAATTTTCCGATAGTGAAAACTTACAACCCTTCTTAGATATGATCGTAAGTGATCTATATTATCTAAATATTTTAAATAAATACGTAAACGAATGTTTCGCATAATATTTATTGGAAGAAATAAAGGATATAATTGAACTTAGGTAGTTTTTGGAAGGCATATCTTAATTGTGTATAAACTTTAAATTTCGTTTAACACGAATTTGTACCATATGTCGTTTTTTCAGGAACTATATCTGGTTGTATATTTTAGTAAATGCGATGAAAGCATTAATATTTCTTGGTTTTCTTTAGGACGTCTATTCATTATATGATAATTAACCGATAAGTTCACTATTAATTATCACAAAAACTTCTTTAATCATATTCCAGACTGATGGGTCAACGCGATTACTCCAAAGTCATTACACTGAAAGTAATCTTCATTGAACATTTTAAAAGATAGGTTAGTCACCAGGATTATTAGATTTTTTATTGTTCCGCTTTGACAGGCTTTAGAAGACGCAGAAAAATGTACATACCACGTCCCATAAACCAAAATAACGACATACTTTGCCTTATTTCAATTAACTTGAAAGGAAATATCTTTTATGACTTAAATTATTGTCTTTTTTACGGATATGAACCCATAAAATACGAACGTTAAACCACAGATTGAGTATTATTTTTAACCATAGTAATTCGAGTAGATCAAACATAATTACGCAAACAAAAAGCCATTTAAACAAGATATACAATTACAATAAAAGATTATGTAAATTCAATTGGAATCATTGAAATACTAACACTCATACAATAGAAAAGCTTCGCAATTCGCAACAAAAGCTTACTAATACGTAAGCTTTCTGAATAGGTATTCGGTAGAGTAGACAAATAAAAAACAATACATATACTCATACAGACACAAAATAATAATAAATGTGTGAGGCTGTGTATTGGAAAAGCCTTCATGTTTTGTTGTACTCGTTATGTTTGTATGTATGAATCTAAGCATAGTGAATATCAGTTGCGGAGAACATTTTTTTCAGTGGTACATGTTGATACTATTTTGTTTTTAATATATCACAATTAAAAATATAAATCTAGTGTCCAAAATAAAATATTAAAGTCAAATAGTATGTTATAAGTGCAAGAGGCTACATTTCGAGGCGGATTTTATTCATACACTAAGTTATTGCGTCTAGCTGCTTAAAATGCTCCCTATACTCCTCTGTAATACGTAATGAAATCACTCAAATGAGTTATCAAAACTACCCAATATACACATACCAACGTGATATAGTACATAAATATGCATTTATGTAGGTCATATATTTAATAGGAAATAGCTTGTTCTGTCAATGTTGATACATGTTTTTATTTCGTGATTACAACACTGAAAAATACACAAAGTATGACGACCTCGAAATCGTTATACAAGTATCTGATAATATAAAATATAAGTATCGGTTACTCATTATCTATCACAAAGCAGTAAAAGTAAATAGTTCTGTTATTTAAAAGCTTCTAATTGGTTTTGAAGTCGAACAATTTATTACGCAAGGCGGATAAGTTATTAGTAAGAAGAATTTAGTTTGACTATTTTATGTACATAAACTATACCTAATTCAAACAAGATTTGTGCATTTATAGATGAAATTCATACCGGTGTTTATGGTTATTACCTAATGAATCAACCGTATCAGATTTTTTTTTTCAAAAGTGTAGAAAAAGCTCGCTAATGGAAACGCTGATAAGGAAAGTTATGGTTATGTTAAACCAAATTTCTTCGGATGGCGTTTTTGTTTCTACCTGGGAGAAAATGGCTTTAGCCTGGTAACATTTTTAAAATATGACTTGTCTTATCCACTGAAGCTTTTTCTAGTAATGTTTACATTTCAAATAACTATCGAGGCATGTTTTCACAATTGCTTTGCAATGATCTAGATACTACATTACTGGAATAAGCATCTTCACACTTCGGATATCCAAATTATTCATTTTACAAGAGAATCGATTATACAATCCAATGATATTTTATTTTAAAATGGCAGTATTTTACACAATTACTTCCTACTTTTAATTTCACTTCTAAATATATAATAAGAGTTAAAGTATTTATCTGATAAATCTTCTATTTGTTAACAAAATGATAATTTATTTTTAATATGGAATATTTTATAAAATCGCTAAGTGATGTATCAAATGATTATTTATAGAAAATGTAGTCTATACGTTAACTATTAAATATATGAGTTGTTCTGCTTAGGACATTGTTTTTTCTATATCAATAACATACAATAATTATATCTAGTTATTTTAATATATTATATTGATGACTTAATGCCGGATTTTATTTATTATACAAATATAAGAAACATTAAGACATCTAACGTAAGCACTATTAGTATTGGAACATCTATTTATATATTCAAAATACTTTTAATAGTCTATTTTCATGATTTAAGGAGCGTACATATTATATTTATATGAATTAGGATAAATGTAGCATGCATTTTAGTTGCATGGTCTTTCCTAAAATAATGATTCTATAATGATTTCATTCCGTCGGTTAACCATGGCTTTTGTAGGCTTTCGCGGGGGTGAGTTTCTCATTTGCCGCCTTAATCCCCGGCGGGCGCAACAACACAGCCTTTTGCCCACAAACAAACCTCACGACACTTCCGGTGGGTGGAGCTAGCCCGTTTCTCTGCCATTTTTATGAGATACTGACTATTTTTACAGAGAGTGTGTTAAAAATGATTACGATATAGTTCGCGTCTCACAAGACTTTTCTTTCTTTATCCATTCACAGTTTATTTATTAAGTATTATATAGTATTAAACACAAGTCTATGACATATGTTATTATGTGTATATCTTATAACATCATATTGGATTTTTATTTATTCAGTTTTTAATTAATGTAAAACAGTATAATTACTGTAAGGTTACAATGGTAGAAAACATCAATATACAAAACAATATTCAACCATACTATTAAAGGGTTGATTTGATTATTCTCAATTTAAATAAAAAAGCTATTGGCAATTTATAAATATTGTCATTATAAATCAGTATCTGTAACTTAATTACACATTGCTTGTCTATCTAAATAATTTAAGCCTACCAAGACCATATCAAAGGTTTATTTCGGCTTTACAGTTGATACATTTTCACAAAAAACAAAGTACACAATTTACATTTACATTTGAATCTTTAGTTCAGATTTGTTTAAAAACCTGCATACATGAAACAATGTATGAGACTGTAACAAAATTTTCATCAAAAGAGGCAGTTGAAGCTTAAGTCTGAATAAAAATTAAAAATGTGCTCAATCTTTGAGTATCATAGAGATTACACTGCCAAGCAATGTGATCGATATCTTCATTTATCTTTCCACATTTACATACTGGAGTGTCAAAAATCCCAACACGTGCCCTTGATTCTGCCACGTTGTAACGGTCTGCTCAATAGCGGTTAATAGTGGCGATAAAATTACGAGGGAGTTTTTTGCAAGGGCGTCACAG
Source organism: Rhyacophila evoluta (assembly GCA_022683975.1). NCBI lineage: Eukaryota > Metazoa > Arthropoda > Insecta > Trichoptera > Rhyacophilidae > Rhyacophila > Rhyacophila evoluta. The sequence continues at coordinate 25,521 of JAGVSQ010001412.1, read as the reverse complement.
TGTGCTTTGTTCTTTGTGTATCCCTTTTAAGAGAGCACAATTTTTAAGTTTGTTCCAAGAGACTTCTTATACGTCCGTACACAGAATTGTTGACAGATCCAAATATGGCTTATAAGTAATAAAAGGTCGCGTCATAAATAACGGCCTGTATCATACTTAATGTACAAATTTCAATTAACTTTGAGAATAATAGATACTTTGCTTAAGTACGTCTTATAATGGAGCATATACAAATCACAAAATATCTTGTGTTACTTTAACTAGGATAAGATAATCCTAAAAATTACAAAACGATTGAATGGAAAAAAAATGATTTTACTGTTGTAAATTATATGTTTAAGCATATAGCCAGTCATGGCAGTGACAACTTTATTATTTACGCTTTCCAGAGGCATCCTCAGTACATGTCTCAGACAGTTCCAGCGCCGATGAATTATTTTTAAGACGACACGGAGGTACCCCTTTTTGCTACTTATCTCTGAATTATTTAATGAGTAAATTCGTCTCGCCGTCAGTATTCAACGCAATTGAGTGCTTTCAAAGCTCAACGTATGGCTTATCTGTCAAGTGCTATGTGTCATTCACTGGCGTATTGCAATATAGGCAGTATGAAATAATGAGCAATTGTTTCTCACTGCTATATTTATAAATGAAAGCTCAATTATTAAGCGCTGATTAAGCAAAGTCATAAATAATTTACTATTCATGTTTTAAATTCTGCAAGTAAAAATATGTTAATTTTCAAAAACAGTTCAAAAACTCAAACATAATACAAGTGTACAATATAACTGTACAGTTTTCATCGATTTATACTTAGAGACGACCTTAATTTTAGACAGAAATCGAAAAGGCACTTTGAGGCGCAGAACCGCGTTAAAATGAAACATTAAAAACCAAATACGCTTATTAAAGGGTCAGACCGCTTGGGAGAGAGTGGAAATTATTCGATACCCAGAGGTTCCACTTTCTTTTATTACATTTTCTCATTTTTATATTACACCATTTAGAGCTTTGTAGGGGTCCACTAACGACATCATGGCTCGGCGGGAAGTGACAGAGCGTAACGTGATTAATACAGAAATAAATTAGTTAATTTACTGAACAAATGTAAGACTCACCTCTTTGTCACAAGGAAGTATAAAGAGTTTTTATTGGTGGTATTAAAATAAAATTAAGTTCTCTTCAAAAAAATTTGAAAAGATGAAATTGTATTTTTTAAACACTGTCGTGTATAAGAGTAGAGAACCTGCGTCATTAAATTTAAAAAAAAAATCGCTTTTTTACAAAAACAATTAATAGCAGAAAGTATTTAAATTCGATATAAAATTATTTTACATTAAAATTATTACAGTTATTATACATACCGGTTATGGAAAATAAAAAAAACGTAGCTTCCAGTTTTTTAAAAACAGCCTTTTTTCGATAAACACAATATATATAACTTAATGCACGTTATATAAAAAGGATATAAACTGAAAATGCCGACTAAGTATGGAACATTAGTTTTTAACTTTGAAAAAAGAATGGCCGCATCAATTTTTCAGTTTTTTTAAATTAATATTATATTAGGGAAATGAAAAACCAGTTTTAGTCTTCGTGCACTTTGAGGCTGTGTCTATTAAATATTTTGACTTTGTCACAAAATCATTAAACATACATTTACTGTGCCTCGCGTGAAATGTGTTCTGTGTGGGTTAGTCCCTTTGCCTTTTTCACGATCGATATAGATATAATATTTACGTAATTTTACATGTCAGTCACATAATGGATATGCCACAAAATATTAAAATTTGTTAATGACAGTCGACGCCGTTGATATAAATATTTGACATATTCGATTATGAATAGCATTATTTTTTGGTTAAACACTTATTTGTTTGAAGTAGATTTGGATGTCCTAGAAATTTAATATTTTTTATTAACAACCTTATTTTTTTAGATCTCTTAGTATTTATTATTCCTTAAATCGCTCATTTCAATGTAATAAACAAACAGTGAGCTAGTATTTAGTTCTAAAAAACTGTTTAATTTTAACTGTGAAACTAGAACCTCTTACAATAAGTTTTTTCAAACCTATAATATTAAAGGATTGGAGTTATGGAGTTAAGAACTAACGATTTAAAACGTCAGAAATACATGACATTAAAAATAATGGGAGAACAACATTTGAAATGCTATTATTATAAATATTGAAGTATTTAACTAGGAAACAAATAACCACATTTGATTTCTTTTTTTTTTAGAATGTTATGGTTTTTGGATGTTTTTTAGATCCAACCTTATGGAATCATCTGGTGTAGAAATAGTAGATAAGAATAAAGTTTAAAATGTACTATATTTGAAAATAGATTGTCAAAGGCTTTATTGAAAAAACACACGTGGCAAAAAGTAATTCCAAGAGATGTTGGTAAATATTTATTCGAATATATTTTGTGATATCAAGTAATATTTTCTCCAATTTCTTTGAAAGATATTCAGTATACACTATTTACACGCTATAATGCGTATTACAGATGAAAACATCAAAGTGCAAACGTCGACAAGCTTTAAACATAATGAGAAAGCTTTTTATTCGAAGCTCTGAATAGAGCGATTGTATAACGTAACTATAATATATTATCGATCTAGCTTACGATTTCCTTTTTATTGTTATCAGCAAAATTATACGAAGAACAAAAGGATGACCTTAGTCAGATTTCAAAATATGTTTTGGTAATCTAATACTTTGTTTTCCCTTCCACCACCCACCACATATCTTTAATTGTTGTGGGAAGACACACCATGGCGTATTAAACGTGAAACGCTCTTTTAAACGTCACAAGAGTGGCTTCCCAAGATTTTGGTCAGCGTGCACTAGAGTCTGCGTGATTTCTATTCTACTTATCTAAGTCCTGTCAATATAAAACCTTGTTGGCAAGTCACTGTAAGATTTTAAATTTTTTTAAAAGTTTAAATTATCTTTCGTAGAAACCATGTCATAATTTCCGACCGGTCCGACAAATAGTGAAAAACTGATTTGAGAAACTTTTTCCTTTCAACCGACACATGAAGACATTCCCATAGGATGTCCGTGTAATTATAATAATAGTATGTACAAATATTTATTTAAAAAAATAAGTTAGCATTTAGAGGTTATGTCCTCAGTAGCCGAGAGAGTAGCGTGCACCTTACGAAACTAGGGCTACAGGTTTGATTTCTATAGATACTGGATTTAAAAAAATCTCAAGATGTAGAACTAGATGCCGAATCGGTTGATGAAAAGGTTTTTATTGTGAAAATTAGTGGATTTGTTAGTTTATCATAAAACATTTAAATTATAAACATTTAAATATGACAAATATATATTAAAAACATAATAATTTATGAACAATTTTTTATTAAGTACAATATGTCTTATATTCATTTTATGGGCCTAGAAAAACAATAACTCAACGCAAAAAAATACTATATGCTACTTATATGTTTTTTCTAAAGATAAATTAAAAAGATATTTATAAGGACTTCAAGCGTTACGGTGGAAAGTTTTGGAAGGATATCCTGTAAAATATTTTTTTCGCATGTGGATTTGGTAAGTTTTCGAAATGGCTATAGAAACTGACAAATATGTTGACAAACCGAAATGATTTATATTTTGTTTACGTAAAAGCGATTTTATCAGGGAAGAACTTTGGGGTTAAAATAACAATGTTAAACTTTTTCAATTGACACATTTTATTGGTTTCACAATGAATTCGTGATAATATATTCTCCGCAAGCTTTTTATATATTTTTTAATAAATTAAAAAGCGCAAAAATTAAGAAATCAATTGTAAATTTAATAAATTATTATTATTAGTCACATGTTGCTTAAATAGTGCTATCTAATAGAGTCAATAGTAAAGCTAACTCTGGTAAAAATATTTACTGCATATTTATATTGTCACCAATATTGCAGGAACTTGGTTTTTTAAAGTCTTTCAAGACACAGTGACATAAGTCACTTTATAAAGCAAAGTTTTTTTTGCTTTATAATTTGAATATTTTTGTATTAACACATACTTTGTATACGTTTTAGTGTTTTAGTACGAAAATATCGCAGTGATACGTGAGATCGCAAAAATGAAACTACACTAAGTGAACAACAAACTAATAAATCGAATTACGTGTTTTTGCAATATTGGCTACGATATATATATATGAATTAACTGAAGTTTAATGTATCCCTAAAAACCTTTTGCTGATTTCCTACAGGTTACAGGCAAACATTATCTGAATAAAGCCTTCTAGAGCTTTAGAATATAATTACTTATCAATAAAAGATATCTTAGAAAGTTGTGTTCAGATAAAATATATTTAAATTACAACAAATACTAATAATAGTTTGATTTTACTAGTATTTTTTTTATACCATGTTCGCTAGCAAATTAGAGCGTATGAATCCACACAGTGTGAATAAATCCACTCCGAAAGTGGAGTATATGGATTTCCGCAATGTGAAGACGTCTTGACAGATTTTTTTAAATAATACAATTCAGAAAATAACGAATCACTGTATAAATTCTGGATTGAAAATGGTATTTCAAAATATATAGTTGCAAAAAGACTGTCTCCACTTTTCTTACACTTATAACATCTTGGAAAATTTCAGGATCATATTAGCATGGCCTTGATAACATATGATAACCTCACTTTAGGATTGGTTTGTCAAATAGACTAACCGTCAAATGTTCAGAAAATAAGAAATAAATCTCATTAAAATTCAAGTCAATACACGAATGTATCTTTCACATATAAGAGCGAGTGTATGAATTAGGATGATAAGTAAAAAGATAAAATAAATGTCATGTTCATATCCTGGTTTATTCTGTCTAGTTTTAAAAACATGAAAACAACGTGAGGTTGTGGTGTAGACACATCCTTTACATGATGATCCCACGAAAGAAGAGCTTTTCTAATGCATCGGTAAACGAAACCAGCGAAAACTCTTTTGGCATTCAAGCATTCTTTTGTCCAAGAGAACTTTTACAGAGAAGAAATGTTTTTTGCTCCGATGAAGTGAAAAATTTGATCGGAAGAAAAATCGAATCCAGACAATTTCTTTGTAATTATGAAACTGGATTGAAATTTACTTAACGTTCTTGTAACCTATTTAAATATGTAAACACTTTTTTACAATTTTGTTATCGCTAAAAATGTATAAACATATTTTTAGCATTACCTACCGTTTTAAATCATGAAATAAAAATTGTTCCACGGTAATATTGTAGATTAGTTTTGGACTTAGCTGATAAGCAGTACTAAAAAATCATAAAACTTTGTATTGAAATATATAAATGTATTGGAATGCTAATGAGAAATTCATGATTTAAAATGTTTTCATAGTAAAAACAGCAGTGAAACCTGTTTTTTTTACTAGGCAGTATCTTATCCATTTACTGTGAAACGAGGAGTTAAGTTTGTTCATTTATGTGTGTTTAAATCAAAAGAATATTGTCTTTAGAAAGACAAAATGACGTAACCTCAGTGTCATCAAATAACATTAGCAATCACAATGTATATAACCAAATACGATTTCTGTCAAAGGATCAAACCTACAATGGCCAAACTATTAGCTTTAAAGAATGATTGCCTGCAAAATTTGCAATCGGAAAAAAAATCCGCCACATCAATTCCATTAGTTTTTCATAAATAATTTATTAAATTAATATCAGATCAGGTAAATAAAAAACGAATTAATTAAATTAATATGGTGGCAAATTCCTTTTTTCTGATCGCAATTCTTTTATTGGATATCATTAAAAATATTTAAAAAAAAATATTTTCCACAAAAATTTCAGTCGGCTAAAATAATAGAACCTCCTTATCAAAAGAAAATCTCTATAAAATTTTATCCAATTACTCACGTCAACTGAGTAAAAAATCACATAACACTGCTCGTATAGTAAGAATGAATACAAAAAGACCGATGATGGCACAATGCGGTTCATAAAAAATAACGCAAAATTCTTTTGTTTAATTTTATCAACGTAGAGAAGATAAAAATTGTCCTGGCTTGCTTCCTTGAAAAATTACTACGAATTCTTTCAGTACAGTTGAAAGAAATATTTTTGATTACATTAAAAAAATGTAATTTGTTATTTTAATAAAAACTAAATATTTTATATTTACGTTATAATGTCTCGTAAGTACTTAATATTGTGAAGTCTTTTTTCAGTAATTTTCTCAATAATCATTACAACACAGTCAATAAAATAATGTGTATACTCTATTTGAAAATATTTTGGTTAAATTGAACCAACCAAAACCAAATTCAACCAAATAATAATAGATTTATCACTAATTTAGAGCCTTAGTTTGACGATGTTAAGCACCCGAGATATTAATGTTCGTTTTTTTTAAATAAGATACTTCCCACCCAACACGTATCCAAAACCAATATGTGTGCACATACTGTCACGTAACAAACGTGATATGAATAAAGTTGTAGCAGGATTGTCCCAGAAGTAACTTTCAAAGAAGTTGGTATGCCTGTATCTATTCTAATTAAGTGAGCCTTGTTAATATCAAGCTTAGCTTAAAAAAAATGTCAAGTTTCCCAAAATAAATCGCATTTTTTAAAGCTAATTTTAGATAGTGTGTGTGGAAATACCTAAAACTGCAGGGGAAACGTTGATTCAAAGTGCTTAGTACCCATCAGGCATTAAACCTGGTTGTTGTGCCACAAGGGCAAACATTAAAACTGGCATTGATATTTATAACATGAACACACTCTAATTTGAATTACTTGTAACTGCCGAAACATTTTTATTAAATAAAGTAGATCGATTCTGCATGTGAGAGCTTTGAAATAATATACTTATAACTTTGCATTAAACATTTTGTATTTTTTTTCAGCAGGCTTTGTTCTAGCACATAAATGGTCATACATAAGCTTTTGTCGTTTATTTTTCTATACGTCAAATGTAAGCCATATAGCCTGAAATTACCTGATTTTAAAGTATAACACAATGTATGTGATGAAATTCTTAATAATAATTAATACAAATTGAGTTCATGTATAGATTTTTTGCTTGATAAAAAAAATCTAATTTACTTAAATATATAAAATGAATCCCAGGAGATAAACACAAAAACGAATACATCTTGCACCGTAAATCAAACGGAATTAAACACGTAAATAGTGGAGTAAAAAATTATCTGTTAGATACAACTTAAATAAAACCAGGTAAAATAAAAAATAAAATAAACACACGAACAAAAATACGAGCTTTGGAAGGATGTCATGAAAAGCAGGAAAAAAACAAAAACGAAAAGCTCCGAGAAACAGACCGAGGGGACTTGTATCACTAAGTGCATTCTGAAATTGTGTAATTTTCAAGAAACTGCGACTAAATTAACATTAATAACACACATTAAATAAAGTAATGGATAATTTATTTACTCTCTCTTTCATATATACTTTTTCTGTTGTACTTTTCATTTAAAATGTAACGTGTCAAATGCGGAAACCCGATATTGATATTTTTATATCGTTCTTTAAATCGAAAAATATAATACTTCTATAATTTGATTTTTTGAATTTACCCATACAATAATAATTGATTTTTAATGTAATTTTGCGATATTAAATTACTTAAAATTTATATTTCCTTACAAATAATACATCATCTAAAACCAAACTGTAAAAAAATATACAAACATAAAACTAAATAAATACGCGAACGAAGAAAAAAATACCATCTCGAGGATAGTAATTCTCATATATGCATAAAAATAAGATGCTTGTCAAGAATGTATGTTAATATTTGAATACTTTCGATTCATCTATAATAAAAAATATCTTTTCGTAAAAGAGTTTAGTGTCTTTTTTTAGACTTTTAATATAAATATATTTATAACTATATTTGTATAGCCTCCTAGCAAGAAATGTTACTGGTTAAGATTGTTGGTAGTAAAAAAAAGCAAAATATGATACATATATATTTATTTCACTGTAAAACTTATCCCTGGGAGCGTAGTTGGTAACGTATGCGCCTAGAAAACCGGGAAATGATGTTTGTTTCCACATCTGTTGGATTTTAAAAATCTAAAAATGCAGAACTGATACTCATTGTGTTGTGCAACTGTCTGACAAACAGTTCTCGTGAAAAATAATCTGTCAAGGCGTCGTCACATTGCGGAGATTCATATGTACTCCATATTTGGAATGGATATCTTCACATTGTGTAGATCCATATGCTCCACTTTGGAAGCGAATATGGTTAAAAGCTTTAGCATTAAGGCATGGATATGTGTTTTACTACCACACGAATAATGGATGAGAACTTATACTTTTTTTAATCATCTCTTTTACGATCAGTAAAAACTAGTCGTAAAACTTTTTGCGAAGGCTACCCTCAATCAATCATAATGTAAAATATTATATTATTCACGTGTACCTGAAAATTTTTACATAACGAGCTTTCCATAAATCATGTGATATAGAGGTATCATTTCACCTCAAAAAAGTACTCCGTTCAATATACCTGTCAAATAGCATTTAGTTAGAATGACATGAAATTACCTTCAGCGTTACATCATACCCTTCAGTTTTCAGAAATTTCGCATTTACTTAAAGCTGAAAAATATTTTTCCGAAAAAATATACATATTTCAAAAAAAAAAAGAGCGAAACCTATACAGCGATTGGTCACTTACCATTATCTGAACAACATAAACAACAAATACTAAATTTCAAATCAATAATTATATTAACTATTTTATGACTCTAAGTTTCTAGATGAGGTTAGTTTATTAAAATAAAAACCACGCCCGATCTAGTGCACGTTAAGTGAATAATGTTCGTACGCCACAGGATACACCCACATAACGAATTACGACAAGTGACGGATTGTGGAGGGGCAAAAAAAGGGTATATTATTATTTGTAAGCAATGGCAATAAAGTGAGGGTCGGAACTTTTCTACAAAGAAAAATCGTCGAGTGATCTATTGAGTTCTGTTACTTCTATTTAATTATGACTGAAAGATATGCATATGTGTTTATTATGTCATGTAGCTTTTGATACAAATACACGAGTGAGTGCTAACTTAGTTAATGCTTCTCCAGGATGCTCTGTGTGCCACTCGCAAACTTATATCTTCCTCGCAAGTTTGACCGGATGGAAGACACCTACGTCTGCTAGATGTAGTATTCTAATTGGGTAAAGTAGTTTAATGTGAACAATTTACAAGTAAGTTTACTAACTTGATGGGTAGAATGTAAGTTACGCGCAATATGCTAAATGGCCGATCACTATCTTGGACTGACCCGTGACAGTATATTTTTGACTCCTTTTTTATTTTTCAATATTAAAAATCGAATATTATACAATATAAGCACCCATTTGAAATTAAAATATATTTGTTTTATATAACTGAATGAATATCTATCAAAACATGTTCTGATCTATCAAAAGAAGTAACACCCAAGTGGCCGATCACTGTGTGCCCGATTCAATTTTTTATTTACACGGAGGATACGTTCTAAAGAATACCGTGCAAAAAAGAATATAAGATATATGTACTACTTTTAGGATATATTTAACATTATGTATCAAACAAATAATCATTTAGTCATTCAATCTTATTATCAGACAATAAACGTGGTAATTTGTTTTTGTGTGAAAATTAATTAGCAACAGTAAATTTTTCCACAATGTAAAAAGAATTATTAATAAAAGAGTACCATTATAGATAATATACTATAAAACATAATAATATAACATAACTAGCATACATACTAGTAGATAACTACCTAATAAATCGGGAACATCAGCTGTTTTTTATTCCTAAATGCAGGATTATCCTACCAGTAGTAATGCGAATGCGGAAAGCAATGCTGAGGATAAAGAGGAAGTTGAAACCTTAGACTGAATAAATTATAAACTAATTCTAGTTTTTACGTGTCATAAATATTAAGCTGCCAAAAAGTGTGAGTAATATTTTCATTTCCTATTCTACGTTTGAAAATTAGACTGTCAAAAAAAAGGCGGTTTTTGATCTTAATTTTAAACATTTATTAGTATGTGATCTTTGGCTATTTTTTAAAATTGTATAAAAGTAACTGAATGTTAGTAAAAACTCTGCCGCTCTGGCTAATATTGGTCTATATGTCTCTGATAACTACCTAAGAAATCGAGAACATCAGCTGTTTTTTATTCCTAAGTGCGGGATTATCTTACCAGTGGTAATGCCAATGCGGAAAGCATGCTGATGTTTAACGAGATTGCCTCGGATATTGATATCTTCCACCTAGGTCAGAGCGAGCTTAAATGAATGCTATTATATACACTAAGAGAATAGGATCTATCTAACTTACTTGCTAAATACTCTCTTTTTCCTTTTGTATTTATATAATTTTTGTAATTCTTTCTTCATTAATTTTTTATATTTTAGTATATTTTCGTCATACACATATGTATATCGTCTTGTTAACGTATTAAACTTGTAATTTGTAATGTTACAACATGTAATAAATAAATAAAAAATCTTTCTCTAGTTTATTTATAATATATTGAAATGTTTATTGGATATAATGATTTGAATAGTAACATTTTATCTAGATCCAGCGATACTTTCAGATTTTTAAACGGTGTTAAAGTAAAAAATAAAGGTTAAAAAAAACCGTGCAAAAAAAGGAATGCAGTGTAGTTTTTACCCTGTTATGTGAAAATTTCAGTAATAAACAATGAAAGTGTACTGAGTTTAACCGCGACACAAATTTAATTTTCTTTATTGTGATAGATTCAATTAGACAAAAAATGGATGACAATGAAATAGAATACTCTCCTGAAAAGTAATTGGTTGCGGACATATTTCAAAGTTTTTTACAGAGCTTTTTTCTGTCACGGCTGTCGTTGATGGTGTGACGTGAATACAAAACGTCTCTGTTTTACTGGTCGATGTATAATTAGTGCTGTAATTGCAGCCTTGTGCTTTTAAGGCCGCGTAGTAAATTTGAAGTGAACTAAGCGAATTGGCACATGTTTGCATAATTACCAAAAACCAATACGAAAGTCTTATGAGTTGAGGAAAACAACGATGAATAAAATAATAAAAATATCCAACTTAACGACTTTTATGTCAATTTATTTTCAGAACTATTATCTATATTGTTTTTCTTTATGGATTATAAAAACCTCCTTACCACCAGAATATGTCGTGAAATTTTTTTACGTCGAATTGTACTTGTTCAAAACGCAGATTCGTTATTATTTTCTTAATACATACGTTTCATTTATTAATATATTTCACATAACAAAATCATTGAAATCAATCATTTAATAATTTTCAGTAAATATCGTCGGTATTGTAAAAATGATACCGAAATTTGAGCTTTTATGGAACGTTGTATTATTTCCGTTAGTGACAAACGTGACAAGAGGATTTGAGAAAAAATGAAGCCCTCTAGGTAGTTAGATAAATTTATTCCAGAAAGTTATAAACCAACTTAATTTTACTCGGTAAACATACTCATAATATGTAGGTTGAAAACGAGCCATTGAATATTCTATGAAAGATACTTTTCCAGTAATTTTTATTAGAAAAAAAATTACTCACGCACACATTATAAGTAACTCATAGTGCTTGAGTATTTAAAAATCTGTTATTCTAAGACCAAGTTAATAAACTTAAACTGAGAACTATCTGCTGAATTTTTGTTTGGATAAAAGTACTTTTTATTAATCCTTAATTATTGGATAACTTAGTCCCGGAAAAATAAGTTGGCATTGGCATAGCTAAGAAGTTAATACTTGTCTAAACGGATTAAGTATAAACCTATTTGAGCTTTTATTAGATAGTATGATTTGCTATTGTAAAATAAGACCATATGGATATATATAACAAACTGACAAAATTTGATTGTTTTTACTTACAGATATAAGACACGACCATTATTTCATTTCAATTAAGAGATTGTTCTTACAGCTTTCATTCATATAACGATCTCATTTTTAACATCACTCATATTTTATCATATTCCTCAAAATATACTGACTCCACATAAAAACCTCTATGATTTATCGAGCATGTTGATATATGGCAGTGTTTATCACTCATTTGAATTCTGTTATTACAACTCAGAGGAGAACAGAGAGAGTATTTATTACAGCTACATATAATAGCTTAGTGTATGAAAAATATTCATCATGGAATGTCGTCTCTGCTATTCCCATCATTATTTTTTCATTTTTTGATACGTGTTGGTTAAGTAATTATAGTAATTCATCCAGCAGAATTTGAAAATTTTTAATTCGAAACATACATTTTTAACTGGACGCTTGGAGTCCAACATCATATGCTTGGTACCGTAAGGCGAGAGTTAAGTCTACAATATGATACTTTTATTCTCTGATAGCTATGGGATTGTTTAAAATTGGACATGTATTGGATGTTAATTTTAAAACTAAACCCTGGAAAATCGCAGAATTCCATCAATTTTGATGCACACAATATATATACCGGCTTATTTACCACTAATTTGGTCAATACACATTCATAAACGTCAAATTAATATGTAGCTTAAAGCTCAAAACGTAATAAGCAATGATCGATTAACCATAATGAATTATTCTTGTGCAAAGACGAGGGCCATCACTCAAATGAAGGATGTTTTATTCATTTCATTGTATGTCTCAATCCTCGGGAACAATGAGGCTGAGCTGACGAGAACAATACATCTCTTATCACGTTATCACGTTTCACTCTGGTGAACTATGTCACTCACTGCTCTGGTGACATCAATACACTTCACAGTTCACTGACTTGTCAAATAATTATTACTGTACCTTGCAGTGCCTGCGTTCGCGCGAGACATTAATCTTTTACCAACGAAAATAATAAAGCTTATACAGCGTGATTGGCACTTGTCAATATACACATGTTCAATAAAACAGGTGGAGAGAGATTAAACCAGTAATTAAAATTTAAAAAACACAGCAATACGTTTATAATTTAATATACCATTATTTTGATATTCATTTTTTATAGCATCACCATACACCGCAGTCAAATCATGACATATTGCAGATGCCTCAAATAAGTCTTAACCTGGCATGCTGATACTTTAAGCTGACCGTTTCTCGAACTATCTATAAAATATATTCGCTTAAGTTACGGTATGCAGTTATGACCTGGGAGGCAACAAAGACTCTTGAAGATGGCACGTGTCCATATGTTATTTTTAGAGCACGGAAAGAAGAAGAATCATAAACCATTTTCGCTCCAAGTGCGCCACATATAACATTTGTCTTCCCCTTGTGAATTCACTCCATTCGTACAAATCACCTCTCAATATCATCAAAAATAAAAATTACGAAATTGTATTATCATTTAAATTTAAACTTTCGTAAATATTTCAAGTTATAGAACTGGATGTTTAAAAGATAGAGCTATTGGCTAATAAAAAATCTCTCAAAGTAAGTTTATAAAAATATCAATCAACATATTACATGTATCATCATTACAATATCAAGATTTGTATGCTCCACTGTCAGAGCGGATTTACTCGTAGTAAAAAAACGTTAATTTTTGACGGTCTACACTCGTATAATACAGAAGGTTACATCAAAATAGGATTTAAGCTTAATATGTTCAAAAGCTCGGATACATTTTAAAAGCACACTGTATAAGCTCAAGTAAACTAGTATTGATACACAAAGTCTGTCAGTTTAAAAGGACATAATGAAGGATGTAATTAATCAATAACCTTTACAAATTATATTAATTTAATCAAAATTCCTTCGTATAGATAACATATACACTTTTCAATATAATGATTATACGCTGTAATATAATTATGTTTTAATGGATTTCGGATTGATTTTCCTGAAGTTCGTAGAAAATATGAAGTAGGCTCGTGTTTCCTACTTGAAATATAAGAAGCGATGTGTTTCAATGATAAATAGTGTTTGATATATATCTCGATTAATTAACTTAACAAACATCTCATCACTATCTCGTATATACAAATCAATTTGGTGTTTTCTTTGACTTAAAATAGATTAGTTATATCGACTGTTCAAAGAAAAAAAAACGAAAGTGTCAGTTTCAATTAGCTTTTTTCGATAATCGCAATATATACAAGTTAATAAACGTTATATAAAATGTTTTTCAATGCCACAAATGTTGAATTAGTATTTAAAAACTAACTAACTAAAAAAGGACCCGCGAAATTCACGACCTAGAAAAAAGACTTCTACCACATTAATTATATTATGACTTATTGAACTAATATCAGATTGGGTAAATAAAACACCAGTTTTAGTATTCGTGCACTTCGAATTTGTGCCTATTTAATGATTTGACTTTAGCCAAAAACATTAAACGAACGTTTATCGTACCTCCTGTAAAAAACTGTGTGGGTTACGTCTTTTTGAAATTAATGCCCTTACCCTATTGCTCTTGTTATTGTAATGAACCGATTTTCATATAATTATATAAAAAAAATGTCACAAAAAGAAGAATAATTAAGATAATAACCACGTATAAATGCCCACTTTAATGGGAACGACAAAAAGTCCTGCAAGTGTGGTGATTTCATATAAGAATTTAAATTAAAAGAAATGGTGAATCAGAACTTATTTTTATTATATTAATTTATTTAACCCTGTAAACCAAGGGTAAACTTTAAGTAAATAATATTTGCAGCTTTCATTCCGTGAATAATGTCATAATATGTACATACTCTATACTCCCGAGACAAAAGTTTGTTTAAGGATGCGATTGCTGTTTGCATCGAAGATGGTTAGTTTACTTTCCGTATACCTTTGAAAGGGGAATAAATTCACAAATACAAAACTGACTTCTAAAACCGTTAGATAAGATATTTAGAAAAGATATAAAGCTTCTTATGCAGGCATCGTCTAAAACTTGTAATTATGAAAACTTCGTGAAATATTAATCAATATCTAATCAAAATAATAAACTGTATAGTTTAGTATCAGGGAGAACTTTTTTAACGCTTTACTTTTCCCATAATAAAAAATAAATCTTTTTTTATTTTTAAAATGGTTTTATAAGTATTTTAAATTAACTCAAATACTTTATTGTATTTACTAACTTAAAAAACAATATTACAATAATTTTATCAATATTTTATAAATTATTAGCGTTATTACGTGGCGTTGCCTAAGATATATTCTCTGTTCAAATAATTTTACCTTGATATTACAAGTTCATTTAATATTTAGCTGAATACACTATTTTGAGTCTTTTGTTGATCATCGATTGTAATTTTAACAGTTAAAAGAAATACAGATTATCTAGAAACAGTAATTTAAAAACTATGTGAAATTTTACGTCGTCAATTTGTATTGTTTGGGAGAAGTTATGACGGACGAACATACATATTTTTTATCTGTTTCATAATATAAATAGTTGAGGATTTGTTTCATTTCACGGTGTAGTGTAATTATATGTATAGTTCATTTAGTTTTGTATATACTCTGATAATATGATTCCCTGTTGGCTGATTGGTCAGCAGATATACTTTTTACTGGAGGTTGCATATTGGAAATTTACAGGCTGTAAAGCTTTTAAACACAAATATGTCTTCACATTGTGGATATTTATTTATACGGCTCAATTTTAAAGTGAACGTAATATTTTTTTTTTAATTTTGTTAGATTTTGACAATTATATCATGCAAAAATAATAGTAAATATCTCCCCGGTATCGTAGAGCTTAGCGTGTGCGCTTAGTCTAGAAAAGGAATGCGGGTTCGAGTCCCGCATTTGTCAGATCTGTGTGTTCCGCGATGAAAGCGAACGTGGTATAAGAAGAAAGAAGAAACATATACAATTCGAAAACAATATCTACCAAACAAAGCACATTTGTTTCTGACAATCAATATATTTTAACTAAAAAAAATTATATTTACATATTTGTTTCTCCAATATAGCTTTAAGTTTGTAATTTTTTTTGTTTATTTCTTGGATTTTATTTAAAAAAATGTTTTATACTTATTTATTAAATTTTAAAAAATATATAAGGTTTCTTGTCATTTACAATATTTAGAGATATTTTAAATAATTAATAATCAGTAATAAATTGTCACAATGAAATAGATTGAACAAATAAATTTAAACCATTCATACTGACAACAATTTGTGTCTTCAAGACTGGCCATGGCTAAACAAAGAGATGGCTTCTATTCATAAACCTGTGTCAAATACGACAAGCTCCACACTCCGTATCTTGAGCTTTACAAAGGTGTTTGGCTTGGTATGAAGAGATTTACTGCAAGGCAGTATGTTACTATCCCGTAGAATTAATTTCGCTAGCTCACTTCATACATTTGACCCAAATAAACAATATTATAATATATTTCTATGAATTTAGTTTAATTGTAATATACAAGGATACCTTGCCTGGCACGTGTAAGGTCAGTAGTAAACCTGGATATTAACAATGAGAAATGAAAAGGGTTAGAATACTTTTGAAATATAAATTATTCACGGTAACATAATGTGCCTTCCATCCATCCGCCTCGTCTTTACACCTGATCTTAATCAGGCGTATCCCGGAGGTCTGATATTACAATAAAAAACGATATAATTTATTTGACGGGAATGCCCCGGGAGTAAACATAAATTACCTTTAGGTTGCAACGCACTAAAGTGTGCTGAAATGAAAATAAATATAATTAAAAAATGAAGACTTGGTGTGAAGTGATCATCGAGTTCACCATTTGACGCTGCAATTTTTTTAGAAGCAGTGAAATTCGCCCTTGTGACAACCAAGTTAAATAGGCTATATGGTGCAACAGCAGTTTGGACTTACTTGAATAACTCTTCCCCTCCGTGCAAATTCTTGAATATTCTCACTGAATATGATTAGCATCCTATTTAAACAGCCACAAAAATATATTAGCTGCTTAAAAAGGCCAAACTGAGATAACTTGGGGGCAAAACCACCGCGGCCTGTAATAAATTGGCTACTGAAGTAGTCTGGAGTCAGTTTGGTTCATCTCCATACGCTATTTGATATTTGGAAAAATCACGGTAACTATGTATACGGAAATGTGTGTTATATTTATAATGCTAACTAGGCCTTTTTAATATGTGGTTTTGTTGATGAAAAACCTTCTTGCTCGCCGTTAGTTTGAGAAAATTTTTAAAAACTTCAAAATTATCCTCAAAACAAAACGTGTAGTGATGGCTCACCAAACTTTTCAAAAGCTGCTGTAAAAGAGCACACCACATTCACGATGCCACGGTATATATTTAAAATTAAAGGTAAAGAAACGAATTGGGTAACAAATAGGAAATTAATTCAGAAAAATAGAAGATATTACGCTAAACTCTTTAAACTCATTAAACGAGTTTTACATAGATGCCACGTTAGCATGATCATTTAAGATTAAACGATTATATTTGTTAGGTTAAGTGTTAAGATATTGCTTTTTTAGAACTAGAAAATTTTAGTCGTTATAACATTTATAAAGGAAGATAAAATTCTAAATACGTTCTTTAAGGTCATATTTTTTATTTGAATAACATTTACAATTTTCTGAATGTAATATGATATAAAAAGACAATTTGTTTGTGATACCATAAATAAAAATATCAACAAAAATTCCATATTTCGGGAATGTTAAATTATGTATTTCTGATTAATTCCGGGTAATACATATGGGATTTATAAACTCGTTTTAGAAACAGTTCCGGGAATACTTCAATAAGGATTAATGTATCGTCACGCTATATTACAACTTGGTCGACAAACAGAACTCTTAAAACAAATGTATCATAGTATTTGATAGACTTGTAACGCGTCCAATATATTTACACGAATAAATCCACTTGTAAGGTATCAAACTCAAAACTAAAACATAAAACCTACATATCGACTGTGGAAATGAAGGAAGAAGTACGTAACCCACACCGATTTTTTTTTACAGGACACAAAAAAACATTTAATGATTTTGGGCCAAAAATAGATAGACACAACCTTAAAGCCCATGAAAACTTAGACCGATGTTTTATTTACTCAATATGTTATTAACTTATCAAGCAATTTCACAAAAACCATTTTTTCAAACTTAAAAATTAAATTTAGACATTAGTTTTCAGCTTAAACCGTTTTGACATATCGTATATTAAGCGGTACGCACTGTGATTATCGAATAAAAGCTATTGTAAAAAATTGAAGGTTCCGTCATTTTGAAATATTTTTGGTTGATTTATTTTAAAGCTGCCAAATGCGTTAAATTCTTGAGTTACTGCTATTTGGGCACGGTTTTTTTATCACTTAAACATTAATCCAAGTAGCAAAAAATATGATAGTCTGACGCCAAAATATCTGGTGGATAAGGATGATTTAGTAATGATAAATTAAGCTGAAAATTTGTTAAATTTGAAGTAAGAGAATATCCTTTTTGTACAACTTGAGCAGTCCAAATTAACATTTTTACAATAATCAGATCGTATTCTTGTAGTCAGATAGTTAACTCACCTGATTGTGTGAATAGTATTCAGGGGCAATTCCATTCGCGTACCGAAACCTGTAGGGACTATGCACAGGACATCCCCGGAAAGGCATAGGCGGTGGCTCCTGTCTAACGAGAGGTGGTGGTCCTCTTTCACACCACCTCCCTCCACATCCTCCTCCACCATGGTGCAGGATAGTACTCCCATGAAGAGAACCACCTCTCATACCATGATGCAACTGCCTCTCGTGAACCCTCCTTGCATCGCAAGTATGCGGATTTAAAGCACCGTGCGTCAAAGAACCATGACTGAGTGAGCCGCCATGGCTTAAGGAGCCCATATACGATAGATTGCTGCAGTGTGGACCGTTGTGGGGTAGTGGTTGGAAGTGATTGGGGCAAGAATGGGCGACGTGGGCACCGTGGGGGTTTAAGCCCGACCACCCACTGCCCCCGCCGCCCGGGTTATATGGATCCACCTTGGCCGCTACTGTGACTTTCGCCGGCGAAACATGCCGTCGACGGCATCGCTAGGGGCCATTTTGACCCCACCGATTTTCACTGGCACATATAGGGTTAATATAACATTGTCAACGTTACATTTGTAAGCCTTGGGTCTAAGTCTCGAGTCCATCAAAATTTAAACATGTTCGTCTTCAACCGTTTCTTATAAAATAATATTTATAAAAACTCTGTTTAATAATAACATTAATTCGTATTTAATTAAAGTTTATTAATTAATATTTTTTAGTTTCCGTCTAGTTTAATGTCCCACTTTAAAAATGTGCTAGCTGCACTGTTTACATCACTTTCACTACACCACTTAAACCACTGCCAAAAGTTTGTTTTCATATCACTTAAATTATACTTTAGTTATGGCTTATTTTCCTGTAAATAAGTAAATAAAACACTTTCGTTATTAATCCTATTTGTGAATATATTTAAGAGCTTTTTTCCAATAAATTAACTTTTTAAGTTGATCATTTTACGCCTATATTTAAACTGCTTATAACGCAAATACTTGATTAAGTATTTCATCACCGTAAAGAGAAAAGTCTCAAACTAACATTTTTAGTAAAAACCCAAACCTTAAATTACGTATCTATAAATCGATTACCAATAATTTTAACTAAAAAAATACTAGTAAAATGAAAAATCCCTTAAAATAATTTTTGTATTGTTTTTTTCTATATACTTCGGCAATTCACAAATCTGATAGTTCCATTACCATTTTGTAAGACTTACAAATTAATGAATACAACCATACTTATTTAAAGAAAAATATTATCTATAGACATTTACTTATTCAAATTTACAATCAGAAAACATCCATAATCTCAAAACTGGTAGTTTGTTAGTTAGTGACTTTTCGCCCGACGGGGAAGACTTAATGATAACCGCAAATACTTGAAAACTTATTTAATTAAATATACCCCAAGTATAAATTATAATACACTTGTATATCCAAGAATAACAATTTTAAATATAAATAGACAATTTACCTTTCTTTTAAAGCACATAAATAATATTTAATTAATAACTTCTATCAATTGTTTCACACAATGCCCGCCCCGAAAATGGCGCATATGGAACTCTTTAATGTCAAGGCATATCTCAGTAGGTTTTTCATCTATATAAAGATTCAGCCAAATTTTCTAACTATTGAATACTCTATCTTGTATATTTGATTGATGAATAATAACCAAGTATAAACATATTCATACATCTGTGGAATTTGAACCGATAACCTCAAGCTTAAAATTCTCTTGCTTACCAATCGTCCATAAGAAAGGTTTTTCAACTTAAGCCGCATATAATACCATATTTATACATAAAATAATAATCTTCTATAAAATATAGCTTCTCAATGTCTATAAATGAACAAATATTTTGGTTTTAAGATATGTTATAATCGATTTTTTTATTCGTTCAAACCACATATTAAAATAACAAAATCTAAAGTATATAGCTGTCATGTTTCCAACAGACGTAAAGAAGTTATATGAATACAGCGTTTAATACATAGAGACCAGTGTTTAAATATTTTCACCACATCCGCTCTGGAAGTAAGGCATTTGGATTAAGTTATTTAAGAAAAACCAATAAAAATGCTGTAGTAGAAATTCTTTTTTCTGGTTGCAAATTTTACAGACTATGCTTTTTTCAAACTTAAAAACTAAATTAGATACTATTTGGCATTAGCAGGTTAAATCGTATCGGTAGAACGTGTATTAAGTTGTATGTTTTGTGATTGAAAAAAAATGAGGGTTACGTACTTTTTCTTTTCCGCGTTCGATTACAATAATACTGATGATACTACGTAATATACAGAAACCATTTTAACGCTTCCTTGCCTTAAAGGCATTATTAGTTACGAGAGCAATTTGCATTCACATTTGCATAACAATTTGTTATTTTCACAGTATCCCGGCCGGGGTCCGAAGTAAAAATTAAATTCGAAAAAAAGCGTAACTTCGAGAACTAATAATACAAGGAATGTAGGTTTATGTTTAGAAGACCGGATCCGAGGAAATTTTAATTAGAAAATTCGACTTAAGATACTGCGGGAGTTTTAATTGTTTACGCTAAACTTAATAAACTTTTCACCAAAGCTCAAAGTTCATTTATAACGGATTATTTTTTTACGCTTAATTAGAAAAAGTCTAAATGGATAACGATTCGTTTTGTGTTATAGGAGATATAACGACCATTTTTGTGATATTCATTTTTAATACTCGTAGTTTAATTCATTATTATGTTATTACAGCTCTGGCAGCTTAGATTAATATAGAATCTCCCACCTACTTATATTGCAAATCGCAGGATGCCAATCATATCGTCTGGAACTATTCTCAGAATGTCGATCCAAATAAAAAAGCTTCTCATTTGGGTTCAACCATATGTCTTACCGATTGGCTATTGCGACTTGGTTTCTACAAAAGATAATTTTTTAGCTTTAAAAAATGTAAAATTTGACGATGAAAGAATTTTTCTTGCAAACAAGTCTAGTTAACTAAACAGGACTCAGTAAATTTGAATAAAAACTACTAATACTCAGTGTACGCTAACCAAGATCTTGAAAAACTAGGAAGCACTCCTGACACTTTAAAGGGCTCTTCGGGTTTTTTAAATGACAGTATAATTAAAAATGCTTTTTTTATACCATATTTTTTTCCTACAGCAATCTGCACAGTTTGAAGATACCCACTTCGATAGTGAAGTATGTGGAACTCAGCAATGTGAAGATGTCTTGATAAATTATTTTTCACGAGAATCGTTTATCAGACAATTACTCAACCCAATGAGCATTCATATTTTCAGATTTTTTAAATTCGATATATGAAGAATCAAAATCTCGGATTGCTAGGCGTACACGCTACCAACTACGCTAACCAGCGAGACCATACATGACCATGCCGGGGAGATGATACTTGATGATAAAAATTTAAATTCATTTAAAAAAGCAATTTTAAGTTAAATGATAAATGAAGATAGCAATTGAATAAACAGGGTTAATATTTATATTAATGTTTATATTTCATAGCCTTTTGGTCTTGGGCTTAGCTGATATGATAAAATTAGTTGATTAGAAAATACTTAAAATTACACTTAACACATTTGCGTGCCAAAAACTAGGCCAAGGATATTGAGAAGCTTTATATTATTGGATACAAAATGTACGATAAACTTATCGCAATTTACGTTATAACGTGAGTCCAATACGGTTCACGTAAGTTTAAATTGCACGAAGCGAGTTCATACTATCCTTATGAAATGTGTACGTTAAACGACTTACTCATAAATCAACTGCATTTAGAAGTGAGCTGGAATAGCTAATACAAATCCTACGCGAGTTAACACCAAGTGCAAACATAATTAGTCTAGAGTCAGCCAAAACTGTGCTCCGTACATAAAAGACGTTTACACTTCGACGATCGAGGTCACACGTAAACAATGCGGCAGTTATCGCAAACTAAAGATTAATAAAGTAAAATCATTTAACTCTCACTGCCCGATGGTGAATAATTGGTTGCTAGTACACATATTTTATAATTATAAAATTAACGTATTATATCAACTGTAGAAAGGAAAAAGAACGTAAGGCAGATAGAAATTTTACAGAAGGGATAAAAAACGTTTATTTGATGATTTTGAGCTAAAATCAAAACACTACATAGAAACAAAATTGAAGTATGTAAAGACTAATATTGGTATCTTATTATCTTGGTATGATATTAATTTAAGAAAAACTAAAAAAAATGCTTGGGTGGAAGCCCTTTTTCCTAATCGCAGATTTCACTAGCCATCCTTTTTCAAACTTGACACTTTAGACACTAATTTAGCTGACATTCTTCTGGTGAAACGTGTATTGCAATGTATACATCCAGATTATTGAATAAAAGTCATTTTGAAAAATTGAGGATTACGTTCCTTTTTCTTTATGTAGACGAATCATGTACTCAAATTTTGAGTGAATTTGTTTTATCATATTGTTCCCAAAGTATCGATTTAACATCTGTAAATTCAGTAAACTCAAATAATAGTAAATTTCAAAAAAAATATTTCTTATTAAATCTAGGACCACACGCGTGTATATCTGTCATATCTGACATATCTGTCACCAGGTAGTGCGAGTTAAAATGGTATTTTTACATTTTCTGTTTTTCTATTAGACCGTGCAGTTTGATAAAACCTTCAATGTTCCCTATAGCAACTAAATTAAATAATAATTGAAAATAAAACCACAAATGTATCAAGGCATATTATGAACGAACGCAGTTTTTTCACACTCGTGTAAAATTTCAATTGTATTACATCGGAGGCTTAAGCGATTCAGCGACGATACGACGATAACCAAACTTTGATGGGATATCTTTCATAATAAATAAATGTCTAGACATCAATGTCTAGACAGCAGTGTAAAATAATTTCTATTCTGCTTAAATGTCAACGTCAGTACTCTCTCTTTGATAATCTCGAACGGTAAAGAAGAAATTGTCAAAGTTGATTCTTGTATGAATTTTTTTTTATCATAATAGTTCACATTAAAATTCTAAGTCTAATAAATAAGTAAAATAAAATCAAATTTAATTTAGTTTCATTGTAATATACATCACTGAGACTTTTTAAATACGAAAAGGAAATGCAGATGTTTTTTAATTTGTTTATACATTCAGAGGAATTCAAATTAAGTTTATTTCATAGGAAAAGAAATATTTCAGCTCGAATTTTTGCGAATAATTTGTGAAAAAAGGTTGAAAATTTATTTGTATTTAAAAATGTTTAATGTCGTACATAATAAATAAGCTATTATATACAACAGTATTTGAGTTGTTATACTTTCAATTATTTTCCGAAATTAAGAATAAGATTTTTGACAGCCTTAAAATTGATAATTTTTTTTGGGAATTTTCTTATTCTAAAGATTTTTTAGAAAAACAAATCAGTAGTAGTCTTGGATTTAATACAAACCGACGTATGAAGGTTCGGAAAATTATTAGAATTTTTTCGACTAAATGAGAAAAAAAATATTTAAACTATTTCTCAATAATATTTTATCAAAAAACGGAACATCTGTGACCAACTTTTTATGAAAGTTTGGATTGATAAGACATTCCTAATATTTCCTTCTCTATAGTGTAAGCTGAGTTAATATTGCGTAATTGTCTATGTAAAAATACTTAAAGCAGAATTCATATTTTAAGTATTTCACCGTAACACTCGTACGTATTTTTTTGGATAAAAAAGATGTATAAGATACATAATTATTTATCGGACGAAATATATATGTAATTATACAGTATACAGTTGTATAATATAATAATACAGTTGTAAGTTTTGTATGAAATTCGATTAACAACCAATTCTACAGCAAGTATCTCCGTCAAGAGTCGAGTAAAACCTGCATGTGTTTGGCAGAACTCCATCAACAATGGTTGAATAACTCTCTTATATTATACTTTCATGAGTATATTCATAAAGTTTTATGAATTTACTTTGGAACTTTTAGAGATGATATAAAAGTATTATCAATTCAACTAGCCAAAAAAAGGTACAAAAAGGCTACATAATACGTGTTCACTTTTTAATTCGTGCTAGCTAGCTATAAATATAAGTAACATTACTGTAGATTATTTTAACCGTATATAATTAATTCCAACAGCTCATGAATATCCATAAGACAAAAACATGAATGTATTAAAATGTATTGTTTTTTGCGAGGATTAATTTCATAATTGCTGTTCCTATCAAATATCCAATCATATTTAAATATGTATATATATACATAGCTACAAAGATGAAAACTGTGACTAAACCTACTGGGACTGTGCTAAAGCGCAAGCATTTACAAACTCGGCCAACGGGGCAACAAACAAAATTATATAAAATTTTAATATTTTCACAATTGCCAAAAAGCTAGAATCACTGCATTGGGGTGGCTCTCACGTAGTTGGATTGGTGCAAAAGCATTTTCGTCTCGAATTTACATATACTAAGTTCGTTGTATACTTAAATATATTTAAGCATGCACGTAGTTAGTCGATAGTAATCTTCCCTCGTGAGAACTTACTGCAGAAACTAAATTCAGGAAAATGTTGTAAAAGGAGAATAGTGATATGTTATATTTAAAGTAAGGGAAGAGAATGTTTGGAAAACGTTTATGTATAGAGTTTTAGTAATGCATATAAAAGTCTTTTTTAATCTGTATATAAAGCTTTTGAAAACATTAAGCTAATTGACAATGTTATTTGTTAAGTCACTATTTTCTTTCAAGGAATATACTTAATAGTAAAAAAAAAATATAAATAATAAAAAGTATGCAGTTTTACATGCTTTTATATTATGTACGTAAGTGATACACCTAGAATATTGCTATTAAAATATTTATGAGCTTTTATATCATTTATATTATATATATAGTATATCGACAGGAGTGTTTTTGTTAAGTACATCAATATTTTCTTATAAATGTATGCATACATTACTTAATTTTATTTGCAGGACCTGTGGCGTACATAAATTGATTCCATTCGGCCAGTGCTATATAAACTATTTGACAGCTAGTAATGTAA
>JAGVSQ010001411.1:0-29512 GCA_022683975.1 Rhyacophila evoluta | reverse complement strand
AGCGGCAAAACCACCGTGGCCTGTAATAAATTGGCTACTGAAGTGGTCTGGAGTCTTGCTTGTCTCCATGCGCCATTTAATATTAGGAATTAGAAATATTAGAAATTAATTAATTAAAATTAATATTAAGAATCGCTAGAGCTACGAAATGTACAACCTATATAACAGTCAGATATCACCAAGTATATTGACACTTTACAATTCGCTCGCCCGTTTTCGCATGATAGCAAAACTTCGCAGTGAGTTCGTTTATTTATATCGAAATTTAGGAAAAAAAAATTGCTTATCGTAAAGTGTTAAAATTCATGTCTGATTTTTCCGTTGTACGTCATTTTGTAAAGTGTAGTTTTATTTTTTGCAATCTCTTGTATCACTGGCACATTTTTGCATAAACCCATAATTTGTATACGTTTTATAAACAAGGGACTTAAACCGAAAAATCAAGTTACCTGGTTCTGCAATATTGGCGACGATATATTCTTTGCAAGCATAATACAGTTCTATTAAAAAAGGAAGACATGCCTTTAGACTAGGACTTTGATGGCTGGATTGAGTAAGGCTTGCTTGACTTGCTTGTTCTCAATGTTCAACAATGGTTTCTGATCGTGTGAACATCATTGTTCAGGTACATATCAAGTTAAAGCGATATGAATTTAGTGCAAGGTGTAATTTGGTCACTATCTGTATTATCTTGACAAAATATAAACCCAAAGAGTATTGAATCACCAATTATAACTTTGATTTATCTTTATTTCAGATACCCGCTACAACTACCCGCATTCTTCTTAACCACTTCAAATGGGACAAAGAGAAATTGATGGAACGGTTATATGACGGTGACCAGGAACAACTATTTGCCGAAGCCAGAGTTATAAACCCCTTTAGAATTCCAATCATTGCTCCTCCAAGAGTAAGCATTGTATATCTTTTAATTTTACCAAATTATTAATTGTCAGTTGTATTTAAACATTCTATATATTTACTAAATTGGTCAATCGAATGGTTAACATGGTTTTGTGGAGCCTTACAACAATATGATTTGCTTATAAATTCTTTTTATTATTATTTCTATTTTGAGACATAGAAAGCATATACATGAATCTCTACTATGAAAATTTATATATTCTTGTCATCTGAAACAGACAAATATTGTATATTCACATTTCCTTTGATAATATGTGTGCGCTTGCGAGTAATGGATTGTAGGTTCAACTCTCATATTGTTTTATTATGCGTAAAGATCTTGTGCTCGCATGCAGGGATTAAATGGGCGGTTAACGATACCAATAATTGGATGTAGTTCTGTAAAAGACGTCCAAGCCATATAGTAACAATCGAGATAGACGTGATTGAAATTTGAATGAAACAATTTAACATTTAGTATGAATTTTAAATACTTACATGGCATATACTACATCTTTCCTGATTACTAGATTATATAAAGGCGTACTACTTTTACTAAAAGTTATTGAAAGTTTTATGGGTGCTAATTAAACTTTTGATCGTTTTTTGTTTGGATTTTTATTATTATTTTATTATTGCCCATAAAACCTTGAAATAGGTAATATTTAGTGTATTTTTTGTTTATAAATAAAACAATATATCGATAAAATATGATAAAAAATATATACATACTTTTATTAAAAAAACTTGTGAAAGTGGCATTATGTTTATAATATTTATTGATAATTATGCATAATCTTTTATTTAAACTTCAAACCTGAAAATGATCCAACCGCATAGATGTTTTGTAGATAATTTTTTGTATATTGTTATTATGCGGGTTAGAAAAAACGGCGATTACTTCTTCTGGGTATATATTTCTGATTGGGTGTCTTTGTCATATTAAAGTATTCATGTTTACAAAGCATGTGTTATATGCAATAGAATGAAAAATTTCAATTTATGGCTTGGACGTCTTCTGCTGAATTACATCCAATTAATTCCTCCTTATTATAAATATATGCTATAACTTTAGTGACATAGCCAACTTGATTTTCCAAGTATTAATTTATTTTGTTTTTTTTTTTCTAGCTGCCTAGGCGAACCACAGCACCAGACAAGGAAAAATGTGAAATCTGTTTTTTGATTTTACCAGCAATGGTGAGTGTATTAATGGAATTTCAATACCATGAAAACTTGATTCCTTTTCACACGCTTTTGTGGTAATTGTTGTCTTTTATAATATGTTTTGAGATTTTTACAGCTTGTTGAGAAATTGTTTTCTTCGCTACACGAAATAAACTATATAAGTTAGAACAGACTATCCATACAACATTCAAATGATAAAAAGACGAGTTATTGCTGTGCTTAAAACCATTACATTCATATTCTTCTGTTTTTTCTACTAGATGATGACTGGTCTCGAGTGTGGTCACAGGTTCTGTACACTTTGTTGGGGCGAATATCTTACAACAAAGATAATGGTAGAAGGTTTGGTAAGTTTTCTGTATTTTATCTTTATATTGTGGTAAATGCCTAACCCAATCGACCTTTTTTTGCTAAATTATAGCGGTTGGAGTAACTTAAAGCTATTTTAATAATTTCTTTTTCTTATACCATATTCGCGTACAGCGTATGGATCTACAGTGTGAAGATATCCACTCAAAGCGGAGTTTATGGATCTATTCA
The DNA here is from genome assembly GCA_022683975.1 of Rhyacophila evoluta. Lineage (NCBI taxonomy): Eukaryota > Metazoa > Arthropoda > Insecta > Trichoptera > Rhyacophilidae > Rhyacophila > Rhyacophila evoluta. The sequence continues at coordinate 26,881 of JAGVSQ010001411.1, read as the reverse complement.
ATGTGAAGACTTTTTATCTGATTATTTTTCGTGAGAACTGTTTGTCAGACCTAACCTTCAACCTAACCTAACCCAAGTCCTGCATTTTTGGATTTTTAAAAATCAGTCAGATGCGGAATCGAACTCGCATTCCCCGGATTGCTAGGTGCGCACGCTAATCTCTACACACTGGGGAGACGTCTTAGATAATAGACAATAGTAACAGAATGTTGCAGAATAAATTGACATCCATGTTTCTTTAAGCTTTTAATATTTTTGATTCCAAATTGCTTTTGAAGTATCACATAATGCTGTCAGGGAACAGTGGTGTTTGTGGATTACTTTGAATCCATGGGGATGTGGATTGGATTTCCATAGTTGGATTTGTATTTAGATATGAAATATAAAAGTTCAACGAATGGACTGGCCGACAATCAGTCCTCATAATAATTTTTTATTTGTTATTCCACATTATTTCAATTTATTTGTTTTAATTTTCAAGGGCCAAACAATCGCGTGTGCTGCACATGGCTGTGAAATTCTTGTTGACGACGCGAGTGTTATGAAATTGGCACGGGATCCCAAAGTCATTCGGAAATATCAACACCTCATCACCAATAGCTACGTAGAAGTGAGTTATTCTCCCCATACTTGTAATCAAGTGTAAACTAAACTAAAAAAAATATTTATCATTATCTTTTACGATAATTTCTTTCTAATATATTCATTTAACTTTCACAAACAAATCAGTCAGTGTTTGAATGATACCATATTTATTCCAGAATTTACCAACCTATAAACTATGATTTAAGTGGTATTATTTGTGTTTGTATAATCTATCCCGTCAACATTAAGTATTCAAAATTTTACATTTACATAATTTAATAAATAATTTCTATTTTTTCTAAGCATGTAGTTTTTCAGTAAACTTCATTAATAATTACTTTATTAGTATCATAAATTTCCAAAAGGTCAGTATTATGGTAAATTTTTTTGGCCTATGCCAGCAATGGTAATATTAGACTTTTTGCTTCTGTCTTCTGTCAAAAATGAAAATGCGTTTATTGTATACATTTGATGTTATTTCAGTGTAACAGATTACTGAGGTGGTGTCCGTCACCTGACTGTAACAATGCTGTGAAGGTGCAGTATGTGGAATCTCAACCTGTCAAGTGCAAGTGCTTGCACACCTTTTGCTTCTCCTGTGGAGAAAATTGGCACGACCCCGTCAAGTGCAACCTGCTTAGGAAATGGATCAAGGTAACTCATTTTTCTCATTTTCCTCAGCTGCAAAAATCACCATTTTTTATAGATATTGCTTAATTATTTTATTAAATGATACATACAATATTCTTCCATGAACTTTTTATAAATAAGACATTTAATTGCTGTATGCTGGCTTTTAAGAAATGAATTAAATAAGCATTAATGAGTGGAGAAATATTCATCATTTTATGCATCACATCATCTGTCATGGAATGTTTCCAATTATTAGATGTTTATAAACAATGACACGCATCTTTTTATATTGTAAAATGGTTTTCCATTATTGCCAACCCTATTACTACAGTAGGACCTCGATATAACGGACTAATGTGGGTGAGAGGCTGTCCATTAAAGCCGAAAGTCCATTATAAAAAAATTATGATTTTCTGAATCCGTCTTTGCTTATTAAATAATCCATCACTTGGGCATGTATTTCTTAGTAATACTACTGAAGAGATTCAAGTTGATATCTTCTCATATATATATATATAGTTTAAAATAGCACTTACTTACTCACTTACTTCAGAAGAATGTCTTTTGTGTCCTTAAGGCAGTTGAAATTTTTGTTGTGAAGACCGTAATATATAATTTTATTATTGGAAAAATAATTTATGAACTAGAGAAATTTTTAATGTCTCGATGCTAATTTTCAAATAACCAGTGGTTTTCGAGAAATTTTGTGCATTATATTGAGGTTTTACTGTATTTTGAACTAAGTCAATCGAATATGGTACGATTTTATCATATCAAAAAAATCCTAAATTGTCCAATCAGGAATACTATATACAACAATTTTATGAATAATATATTTAGTATTTTTTTTCCAATTACAAATTTATCTGTGTAAAAAAAGTCTTTCACTTAACTCATGAATATTTAATGATTTAATGAAATTGATTGAAAGTTTCATTTCTGTGTATTGTTTGATTTGATAGAAATGTGATGATGACTCGGAAACGTCCAATTGGATAGCAGCAAATACTAAAGAGTGTCCCAAATGCAACGTGACTATAGAAAAAGATGGTGGGTGCAACCACATGGTGTGTAAGAACCAAACTTGCAAAGCCGACTTCTGTTGGGTTTGTCTGGGTCCATGGGAACCTCATGGTAGTTCGTGGTATAATTGCAATAGGTATGTTCTTTCTTTTCTCATTTTTAAGCTTGACTAATTAGATGTACTGTATTATTTATTCTGAAGTATGTGTATATAAATGATGGTATAATTCTTTTCTAGATATGACGAAGATGAAGCGAAAGCGGCGCGAGATGCTCAAGAAAAGTCCCGTAGTGCACTCCAAAGGTATCTCTTCTATTGCAACCGCTACATGAATCATATGCAGAGTCTTCGCTTCGAGTCCAAGCTCTATGCCTCCGTCAAGGACAAGATGGAAGAGATGCAACAGCACAACATGAGTTGGATTGAGGTAAAGAATTTTCCTCATCATATTAAGTATAAAAAACAAATTATTAATTGATATCATTAAAAAAAACTTTGGGAAAAATTTATAATTAATTAATTAAGAAAGTCTATGCAACTCTCTATTATAGGTAAACAATATTAAAGTGATTGGATGCATTTATTTACATTATATAATGGAGACTGAGGGTTTCATGATCTCCAAGGTAAGACCTTGGGCTGTAGTGCTGTGATGATGTATTATGCATAATTGACCGTTATGTTTATAGGTGCAATTCTTGAAAAAGGCTGTGGACATTCTGTGTCAGTGCAGACAGACATTAATGTACACGTATGTGTTTGCATATTATCTGCGTAAGAACAACCAATCGGTGATATTCGAGGATAACCAGCGGGATCTGGAGAATGCCACTGAGACTCTCTCCGAATACCTCGAGAGAGACATCACGTCTGAAAACTTAGCTGACATCAAACAAAAAGTGCAAGATAAATATAGGTAAATAAATATGACAATTTTTATTTGGTTTATAATTAATTCTTGCTTGATAGACATTCTATTAAAATCATCAGGCGGCCATTTCTTTTTCATTAAATTTAATTTCATTTTGTAATCACTAAGGTATTTAAATTTTTTAATATATAATAGTAGGAAAAAAAGTTGAGAGAATGCACTGGGCGTATTATACACACAGTACATTCCACCGGTGCATTGTCGGTTGACAATGTATATATTAAATATTTTGACATGAGTACCATCAACCTATAGTATGAATTATATATTTTTTTTATTTGAATTCCAGATACTGTGACAATCGCCGTAAGGTCCTTTTGGAGCATGTTTATGAAGGCTACGAGAAGGAATGTTGGGACTACACAGAGTAAAAGACATTACCCCGTCACTTCAAAATCAAACATTATATAATTGTGATGTTAGCGATTTGCGTGTATATAAATTGATGCGTCTGTGTAATGATCGCTGTACTAAAACTTTGGTTATTAATGTGACAAATGGAGTATCCGCAGTTAATACCATATTATTTTTAATTCTCTACTGATTTAAAAAAAATATCTCATGTATATACACAGAACGGTTCAATTGTCATCATCTGGATTGATACACTTGTAATTTTTTGATATTTAAAAAAATGTCATTGTCGAGTGTTGGACTTTTTTAGCTTGGCGATTATTAATTTTTTTTACATATGTTCTTAAACCGTTATAGTGATGTTGGCTGGTCAATATTCACTTTGCGTTTGAATCAAATATGAGGTTTAAGTGTAGCATTATTAATTTGGTTGAATTAAATACCTGTGTTTGTCGCCAAATTAGAGTATTAAAAAAGCAATAGATAAAATTTATTAAAATCTTATGATGCGTATTTGCTCAAGATGGATTCCGCGTCACTCGATAAGATAATATACTTTTGCAAATAAAAAATGGTTGTATCTTCCGGTGATGGTTTTGTCCACCCTTTTATCACATTTCATTTAGGCAAAACATGACAGCTTCAAAGCATTTGGATTGTTTTGGATATGTATGAATTTTTTCACTTATTTGTAATTTTGACTTTGCTTCAGTACCAAAAATCAGTCTTCATCGACCAATTTTTTAAAATATCCATTAAGCATACTGTCAAACAAAACTGAACAATCGGTTGCCATGTTTTGCTCAAAAGTCATGTATTGTATATATTTTAATAATAGGCTTTTGGTGGGTTTTAATTCAAGGACTTTTGTCTTCAGTTGACTCAGTGGTGTTCGGTAACACTATTGAGAAACCAGGAATGGAAACCAATGTAGTGATTATTTAATGCAAGACATACAACATTTGTTTCTGACTTAAAACTAGAAAAGAAACATCGAAGATCAATTTTATTTATCTTTTTTTTTATCATATTCACTATTTATGTGAAATTACAGTTCTTCGATAAATTCCAGTTACCTTAAATGAGTTTGTCTCTCAGGTCATGCTCCCATAATTAATTCCACTGCGACGGTCTTTAGAGATGCTAGAATCTTATGAGTCGGTAAAGAGATAAGCTGGACAATTGGTCTTTTTGCAGTGGCTCTCAACCTTTTTTGAGCTATGGCCCCCTTTTGAGTTGAAAAAATTTCTGTGCCTTCCCTGTTTTCAATTCTTTTCCCTGTAATATATTAGCACTTACTCGTTTTTTTAGCATGAATATAATAATTCATACAAAAACCTTTTTTTTAGTTCTCGCATAATAATATTGTGTAAGTTACTTCTCGAAAATAAGGTTTCCTCGTTATTATTTATTCGGCTCTCCTATAGTTTGGTATAACCCCCCAAAAAGTAATTTTTGATTTGTGGTTCCCCTGAAGGTCTCTGTGGCTCCCGGTTGAGAATCGCTGTTCTAAGCAGTTCCAATGGCACTATATAGTTTTTTATGATGTCCATTGTCAAATCCTCGAATTCTTAACTAAGTCGAAATCTAAATATTAAGCGCAAGCATCTTTTTTTAGAGCTCTGTATTCTATGCGAATTATTAATAGTGTTACTTAAATATCTTCCGTAGAACTCAAATAATTATTGAATCACTTTCATTTGAATTAGAACCCTCCAGAAGCCGATGATTTTAACTGTTTCTAAACGAATATGCTCGAATTATGATTTACCGGTGATCTGGTTTTTATGTGTTAACTAAATAAGGATTTATTTCACTTTTGATATTGTTGTTGACGCAGTGAATTGGGTTGGTTCGCTGCTTACCGTGGAATAAAACAAATCAAGAATCATCCGGCAGCCGCTCATAACCGATAATAAATATTTTAACTCAACACTGGAAGGTTCATATTGTATATCATTGCCTGTTTTAACCAACCAAAATGCTTGAATGGATGTGGAAGCGTGTTCTGTGACTTAGTACAGTACTACTTTGAATAGAATGTGATAATGTATCAGGAAAACCAAATCGATGAACGATCCTAGATAATTTTGTTCAGTTATTCATCAATTGGACGATTAGCAAAGGGTGCTCCAGTGAATATGGAAACGCAATGTTAAGTAACTCAACTAATAAAGAGTTAAGAATCAGAATGTATTAAAGCCCCACTTTTGAATGTTTCAAAATGTGCATGCATTTTTTTCGCTTCACAACACTGCCAAATTCTCCTAAAAGATATGGCCTCAGAAACTTAAGTCTCGGTTTTAATATTCACTAAAACCGTCGGTCTTCTGTTTCAAAAGTCTGCTAAATACACGGCCTATCGGAACTGAGAATCTTCAGCCATCACAAACACTCCGTGGTTTACAGAACTGTCTGCTTAAATGCGTTTAATGTTTGATTTTCTATATACAAATAGTACTAAAATCAGTTTTTTTTATGATTGCTTTGAATTCGTTTTGTCCATAAATATTTGAATCTTTACAATGCAGATGGACGGAGTACACATTGACAAAACTCATTTGGTCAAACATTTTCAATATCTAGATAGAAATCGGGTCTGGTTTTTTCTCTGAAGATGTGCATTTAACAAGACTTTACAAGATGATATTGACTGAATTTCATTGAATAGCTGGTAACCTATCATTTAATTTTGCCTTCTACGATAGTTTTGTAATGATGGGTGGAGCTGGCTTCTGAAACTCATCACTGGGGCACCCTTTACAATTTTATGTATAAAATCATCGATTTCTACTCTTGAACGATTTGAATAATGTATAAAAAAGTGTAAAAAGAAAACCTACTTATCTAATTTAAGTAGATTGTTATAAATAATTCAGCCAATAAATAACACATTTTAATTTTTTATTTACAACAAAAGGCAATGATGTTTTTAACATTATTATAACAAATTACTAAATTGCGACGGAAATTTAAAAAAAACACTGAAATTTAAAATAATAAATATATCTTTTTACCTTTCTGTTTTATGCCACCGTAATTAAATGTAGTAATAAATTTTCATTGGACAAATTTAATGACTATGTTGATATTGAATTTTATTGTTTACATTGACGAAAAAAGTTATTTTTCCTTTAATACTTGTTCTTATTGTTATGGCCCAACCCTTTATTTTGTGTCATATTGATGGCTCCGTATTAGACTAAACCAAATCAAAATTGACTGAAGAGAAAAAACTTACGGTATTTCACCGTTTTTGCTCCACGTCAACATATAAACATCTGCAGTATGGCAATGTATCTTAACCCTTTCAACTCTTTATTATATATATAATTTTTTATCTCATTTTTAATAACTTTCTTTATTTTTTTTTACATATCGACTGGAAAGAAAAAAGGATGTGAGCCTCAATTTTTCAAAATAGCTTTTAATCGATAATCAGGACGTATATAACCTATTTCATATTATATCCAAAGGATGTAAGCTGAAAACGCTGAATTAGCGTCTAACTTTAGCTTTTAAGTTTGAAAAAATGATGCCTTGTGAAATTTGCGACCAGGAAAAAGGGCTTCCACATAATCAATTTTATTGGTTTTTCATAAATAACATCTTAAATTACTATCGTATTTAGTAGATAAAACACTAGTTTTAGTCTTCATGCACTTCAAGGTTGTGTATATGTAATGGTTTTACTTTGGCTCAAACTCATTGAATAAATGTTTTTTGTGCCTCCTGTAAAATTTCTTCTATGTGGATTACGTCCTTTCTCCTTTCCACAATCAATATGAAATAACGGTCTTCAAAAGAAAGTTGATAGATACCATTTTTTTTATATGATTATTGAAATTAGGGTTGCATTGCTGAGAGAAAGTCAAGATACAAGACTTTAAACAATTTTTACCACATACCCATGAGTAAAATTACAAGCTATTGTTTATAAGGATTTGACCACTTTTGGTGGTCAAAATAAGACCGTTCTTTCTTTTTTTTTTGGTTTTGGTGGTTAATATTTAGATGCACTTTGCCCTAAATCAATTTATCAATACTAAAATGAAAAAATATTGCAATATATTTTTCAGTCAGTATTGTAAATAATCTACATTGCCTGCGCTAATAGTATATGTAATGTTTTATATTTCTACACCTTTTTAACAAAAAAATGGATTGCCATTGTCTTAATACTGAGTCATCGATATGTTAAGTCACATTCACACACGAGCCAAATGTAGTAACTTCTACGTGAGCATAATCAACATTTAGTATTATAAAAATACTCGCTCATTTTGACAAATATTGTTTATATTTGTGAAAATGATATATTGCGTTTGGCTCGTGTAAATGCAGCTTATTGCACATGCATTCAATTATCCGAAACCGATAATAGATTCCTTGAGTTTGGTTTAATTTAATTTAGCATACAGTCATTCATTTTCTGCACCTAAGGATCAAAACTGTCAGTTTACATCACACCTCAACCACATTGTGGTCTACCATACTATTCTAAATTGGTATCTATAAAATGTCAGTTGGCATGCGTGTTACAAGAGTGCACAAAGTGAAAATTGTACAGTAAGCCTCTTTGTGATCTTCTATTTTATACAGACATAATTTATTATTGAAAATTTGTCTGTATATCAAAACGAACTTTTTTCTACAATTTCATATAAAATATATTTTATCCATTCTATTTTAAAAAAAATACCAGGATATTTTTGATCAATCAGAATTTATTTAAAACAGGTTTATTTTATTATGTATAATATTGTCTCAAAGAGAGGATGGTACATGAGTAAATAGTATTGTTACCATTTCAAGAAAAGCGTGATTGGAAACATCGAAATGCTATTTCATTTATTACGATCTTAATATTGATTTTGTGCAGATGTTGTGAATTATTGAACTAGGTGTCTGACGGTGAATGGTGGATTCGTCAAAATTAAAAAGTCCTACATGAATTAAGCAAAAGCAGAGTGACTGATGGATGGCAGTGTATTTTGGTAACCGTATATCCGGCTTTGGAAAGGATTAAGGACTTAACACACATAGAACAAATTTTACAGGAGGATTTTGTGCCAAAGTCGAAACATTTCATAGGCACAACCTTGAAGTGTATTAAGATTAAAGCTGATGTTCTATTTACTCAATATGATATCAATTTAACAAGTTTTTCAAGAAAAACCAAAAAAATTGATTGGGTGGAAACCCTTTTTCCTGGACGCAATTTTCACATCCGTTTTTCAAAATTAGAAGCTAAGCTTAGACACAAATTTGGCATTAAGATGTACGCATCTGACATTGAATTCGAAAAATTGAGGGTTTCATCTTTTTTCCTTTCCATAGTTGATATGAAGGAATGGATACGGTCAGAAGATATTATTTTTATGTAATGACATTTAATATTTGAAATATTGATAATTTTGATTGTATTTTTTCTCAATATGTTGCCAATATCATATACCGGTATGTTTTTTAGGGCGGCATTATAAATTTATATTATTATATTATGATAAGTAAAAAATATGATCTCTTCGAGAAATCAAGTGGTAAAAGCTGGATCAAGTATCTTGACTCTCCCAAGAGATGTAATTGGCATACTGCAATCAGAAAAATGTGGATTCTTTTAAAACAAGCTAAGCTTGGTCTTTGATGAATGGCAGATTTTTTGACAGGCTTTAATGCTATTTCTAAAGAATTAACACAGATATTATGACTGTTTTAAATACATGATTTATACATGTTAATATTTGAGAAACAATGTTGTAAAAAAAATAATAACATGAAGTAGCGAAAAGAATGCATTTCAACCACGTTTTTCTTGAAGACCCTTTCCTAAGAATTACAATGCATGACGTTATAAGATATATTGAAATCTACTGGTTTGAGACTATGTTATGTCGGGAAATGCTGAGCTGCAGGATTCTGACATGCGACTAATCACTGCTTCGGGTCGGATGCCAAATTGTAGTGTTTTAATTTTATTTTAAATTATATTCCAAATGAATGAAACCTTAGGTGCAATGATAAATTTTAAAAATTATCATTTTTGGTATGAGTTTGTTACTTGAAGTATCGCCTGGAACAGCATTGCAAACTTAAAAATATGTATATACTCAGAACAAGGTTATATGTCTGAATAGAGCAATATTCTAATAATCACGTGTAAATATTTTGCTGTTTACAATACTGTTTAAGTCGATATTTCAATTGTTAATCTATTTCAAAGATCTCGAGTCTTGCCTCATGTAATATAATATATTTTTTACAGTAGTGGTTCTGTGAATATTTTGTTATTTGCAGTGGCTTCTCATAAATGCGGCGGTATATCGTTTGTTTGATGATAAAAAGGGAAACTGTCGAGTTTTTATCCAAATACAATATCACGAAGAATCAAAACGCCCTGATTTTTATTAAAATTATTTAGTTATTCAAATGTTTATAGTGTAAGGAAGCGAATTAATATAGTTTTTAAATAAAAACACATTTTAAAAATGAATATTTGACTTTGATTTGAATGAAAATAATTCCTGGCGATCCATATATCGAATACTTGAAATTATTTAATCTATAATATAATAGTTATATGCAACCTAATGCCAAAGGGGAAGTGAAATATATCCTGAGCTACATAACGCGCCGGGCCGGTACTTGGTCTGCACCGAGTGTAAGTTGTCCACCTTGCATGATTAAAAAACAAAATATGTTTCAATTAATTAGACAGTTTATACAATATTATATACCGTAATTCTTCACAATAAACCCATCATATGGCTTTAAAAAATAGCTCAAATAATTTTTTACCCATATGTATTTAAATAAAATTTCTTTTTTGTCTTCTGAACATTTGACAAACCGATCCTAAAACGACACAATTTCATCTCTACACAATTAGTCATGTTATGTATCTCCACAATGTGAATACTTATCTTGATAGATTATTTTTCTTGGTAGTTGGTTGTCAACACATTGTTCAACTAAAAGTCTGCCTCTAGTCCCAGTTCAGTCCTGCATCTTTGACTTAAAAAATCTCAACTGCTGTGAGACTCGAAATCATAACCTCCAGCACCATTTACTTTAATTCTGCTCCTAAGTAGCTACGCCAGTGACCTAACTATCGCTAGATTATTTCTTGTCTTCTGTTTTAATTATCTCTTTTTATTTATTGTTACTTCTACATATACTTTTTTTTTTGTCTTTCTGTTTTTATGATCTTGTTTACAATTTGATGGCTTTATTTATAACTTAAAATTGTTTATTACCCTTGGTAATATTATTAAGCAGTAGTAATTGACTTTGTTTACAAACTAATTGTGTCAATTTTATGTCGACCCTGTTTTTTTACAATTGATTTTATAAGGTCACATAATTTAGGGGAGTTGCCCAGATTCTAAAGTATGAAAGGCCCCTTTTAACCGTCTAATAATATTGACTCCACGTTGAGTAACTTGTAACACAGTGTTTTCGGAATAAAAATACATCTTTCTAAAGATTCAAGATCTTTTCAACTAAGCAAGAGTCGTTCCTGATAATCTCTATTTGCATAACTCCCTGACAATTCCTAGTTATTCAAATCCAGAGTATCAAGAGTCAGGTGATAATTCTGTGCATTTTTATTCGAGATTATCTTCCAAAGAATCTTTTACATCAGCTACTTTTGCCGCCTGAGGCGTCCACATCTTTGCCTCATAGCACGCCACGGCCCTGCAAAGGATGTAGGATAAAGGATAAAATAAAAGTCATGTTAAAGCAGTCAAGTTCTATATTTATCGTTACTTAGTTTATTTTGTACAAACTTCAACAATATGTATAATAATAATAATAGTAATTAATTAAATACTCTATTATTTTGTAATATTTTCTTTAATAAAGGTGAACTTATAAGGCGTCCGTCTGTTACGTTTAAGTACCAGGTTTACCTTTTGAAAACATCTCCAAGTAAAAATTGTAATGGCAATACCTAAATAAAAGAATCACCTCATCTTTTGAAAACGATAATTATTGTGTAAAACAATAATCAATATATTTTGTGCAAAACATACTAAACATAATTAATGTACGGTGAGACCGACGAAATAAAGAGTAGACATTTGACGAGTCCTATCGAAAAATTAAAAGTTTGCAAGGGGAAGGATGAAACTTTTAATTTTCACAACGCGATTGCGGCCGGTTGAAACGGAAACCGCCGTCGCGGCCGACGACCGGATCGGACCGGACTCGGCCGACGGCGGTTCGACCGTCACAAAAGCGAGCGTTAAAGATTTCGTGAATAATGAAAAGGTATCGTGAATGAAACACTGTGCTGCCGTTTCAACTATCGGAGTGATAATATAATTACTAGAATAGTTTCGCTCGGGCCGGGGAATGTCGACGGTATTCGACGGTCGAGTGTCGATAGGGACGATAAAAAACGTTCGTTTGATTGTCGATAGCCCACGGAATACGGTCGACATTCTAGCGATGGTTTAAACATTACCTTAATCAGCGACGAGAAGTGAACGAGAAGTGAAACGTTTGGACATTTTGCATTCGGAATTAATAAATGGACATTTTCAAACGTTCAGCTCGGCCGTCCGACGGACTCCGCGACGGCGACGGCGAGTCCCCGAATGCAGGAGGCTCGCCGCCGGAGGGACGGCGCCCGCGCGGCCGAGATGATAAATGACAAACATTTAAATCCATCAATGGCAGGCGAGCTTTTGGTTTGCACATGAAGCTTTATATATTATCATAAATGCGATTGTTTCATACTCATTACGTAACCTAGGTTGCGCGTTCGAAAGAAACGCGCGTCGTCCGGCCGGCGACCGAAAGGGCCTTCCGCCTCGGCGAATCCCGAAGCCGCCGACGGGAGTTTCCCTTTTACAAAAATATATTCGACCGAAAGATCCGCGGCCCCTCCCGGATCTCCGCTCGCCGGACGCGCGCGGGGAAATATTTCAAAAGTTCACAATGAAACGCTTGCATAATTATTTATTTATATTATAAATATAAATATAAATATAAACACAGATCACAATTCGCTATCGCTGCGCCGACGATGACACGGGATACGCTGAAGAAGGAACGGAAACCGTCGTCTCCTTCCGTACGACGCGCGTCGCGTTCGCACCTCAATCATATTCGGGGGAAGCGGAACACGATTCGGTCGGCTGCGATCGCGAGTAGGACGGCGCCGACGGGGGAGCGAGTGTAATTGATTCTTCGGAATGAGTATTCGTGTGGCGATAACAATATATAAAAATCGTCCCGGGAAGGGATACAGAATTACACTAGTAGCGCGTCACGAGGGTGACCTTTATTGCAATTTAAAATTAGGTCCCGCCGAAGACTCGGGACGGCGCGTCGAGGAAGCCGTCCTGCGTCGCTTCGGCGCGCTCGTCCAGGGTCTGCGGCGGGAGCTCAGACGCCTATAATCGCGGTCGGCTCTCTATACCATAGTAAAAAATACAAGAAACGAGCGGCAGCGCGCGTGCGGCCGTCCTAAATGCGCGACTCGGGGAAGGCGGTAAGCGGCACTTAGGTCGTCGGCGATTCCGCGCGAACGGGAGGTCGCCCGCTGCGGTCCGCAGGCTGCCGATGCGGAATTTTCGCTTTTCATCCGGGGGATTCCGGTCTGGGCTAAAAGAAAAATCGAAAACTCCACGGGGCGGTCGGGCGACCTTCGAAAAATATTGTCACAGCGCGAATCGATCGACGTGAAAAATAATAGTCTGTTTCTTCCGCCGGCAGTCTCGGCGGGGAATCCTCGCGGGGGGCCGGTGCCGGGGCCCTTCGGAACTGCGACCGTCTTTTCATAATGCGTAACACAAGTTTAATTGACTGCCGCCGGAGCTCTGTCTCTCTTCGCCATCGGAAATACTTCCGATCGATCGCGTTCCCATCTCTCTTGTTCCGCTTCGAGACGCGATCGTCACCGGGACGCCGGGAGAACGGGGCGCCGCGGCTCCGATGCTCGACTCAACCGCCGCAGAGTGAGCCGAGCGAGAGCGGCGAGAAAGAGCGCAGCAGAGCAGAATTCAAGGCGGCGGGCGTGGCGAGGGCGCGTATAGCGCCCTCGCGGTCAGCGCGGCGGCGGCGGCGATAGCGGAGGCGATCGGGGGCGGGGGGCGGGCTGCGGGGGAGAGGGGGGAGTCAGGGGACGGGGGCGGGGTCAGACGCGAGGGGGGTCGGTGGGCGAGGACGGCGGCGAGCGCTCGTGCAGCACGACGCGGTGACCCGCGCCCGCCGCCAGCACCGCCGTCTCCCTCAGCTCCCCAACCCCCACTGCTCCTTCCCCCCCGTCCCCCCGGGCTTCCCCCTCCTCTCCTGCATCACCGTCGGCGGATCCGTCTCCGTCTTCCCCTCCGTCACCTTCCCTCCTTTTGTGGCGGCGCCAGGCGTGCTGGATGAGCCGCGCGCAGTACTCCTCGCGCTGCCGCCACAGGGTGGAAGAGACGGGCTCGTAACCCACTTCGTCAGGCCGGGTGTTCACCTCCGCCAGCTCGCCCGTCTCCTCGATGGGATTGCCTTTACGGGCAAAGAAGTCCTTGGTCAAAGCGTCCAGAATGTCCACGCAGAACATGAGGTCGCCTTTACAGATGGGGATATCCATGGACACGATTTTATACTTGTTGGGTTTATGGATCTGCAGAGGAGGCTCCAACACCTCCAAAAAGTCAGATAACTGATCGAAGCGGATGTACTGCGTGCCGTCAGGATCAAACTGCTGCCAGATCTCGTAATACATGTCGTAGTCGTCGTCTGTCAGCCCCTCTTGTACGTCCTCCGTGGCCTGTGAGTAGTTCTCCAAGATCACGGCAATGTACATGTTGATGACGATGAGAAAGCTGATCACCAAGTACGACAGTAGGTATGTGATGCCGATTGTGGCTGAGCCGCAATCGCCTGCGAATCCTCGCTCGTTATCAGGCGGGGAACAGTTCTCTTCATTGATGATACCATCTAGCACTCCATCCCACCCGGCAGACGTTGACATCTGAAAATGAACACCGCATTTAATTATTTAGAATCACATACCCTTATATATTACTAACTCTAAACTAACTGAAGTTGTTTCTGATTTACGATTAGTATGATATGAAATTTTTCATCGGGTTTTTCAAGAGTTTAATTTTTAGTAACACTCACTTGAAAAAGCAATATCATGCTCTGTCCGAAGGTCTTGAAGTTGTAGACGTCGTCCAGGCCGCTCTTGTCCTTGACGTGCATGAAGAAGGACATGCCAAAGATGGCGAAGATGAACATCACCAGAAAGAGGAGCAGACAGATGTTGAAGAGGGCCGGCAGCGACATGGCCAAGGCGAATAGCAAGGTTCGGATTCCTTTGGCGCCTTTCACCAACCGGAGAACCCGACCTACTTTCGCTACTCTCACTACCCTGAGCAATGTCGGTGACACAAAATATTTTTCTATCAAGTCACTCAGCACCAGACCTATAAAATTAGTTCACATATCAAGTACTATATTACCATCTTTATACAAAGGGTCCACATACACGATAATATTTATACTCCGATAATAATGATGAAAACCATATTGTCATTGAATCAAAATGTACATATTTCCAGTTTTGCCATATGGTGAAATGTTATAATCTCCACAATGCGTAGCTAACTATTTTTTTAAATAATATAAGAATTGACTGTTAATTTAAAGCGTGTAAATAAAATCCCACAACCAAAAATTCAAAATGATTCACAATCTCAAATACTGTCAAATCTATCAAAGCATCTATTTTTAATGTGGATTGATTGGGAGTACCATAGATAAAAATAAATTAAATACCAAGAAATGGAATTGTAACAATATCAAGTAAGACCCATGATACTTGATGTAGGTTCATCATGATTACACCTTGTATATACATTATCATGTAACGCCCACAAAACACACTGAACAGACGCCACGTGTTTTGATTCAATAGAAATTATTCAAAGATCACGCGGCCGATATTGGATACAAAATATTTTCTTCACAACAAATACCTTTCTAATTTATGATTATTTATTAGTCCATATCTTTAATTAGCTTTGATTTTTAAATCTTTTAATTATTTTAGTCTGAAGTCTTTTTAATTAATATTATTTAAACTAAAAGTACTAGGGGAAATTTGTGAAATCAGGAAATTTAAATGGCATTAAAAATAATCACTTTAAGACAAACTATAACTTCCATATTATGGAAATCTATCTTGATGGTTTGCTTTTCGTTCAACCTATTAATTTAATTACACATCAAAAACATGTGAAGGTTTTTTGAAGTTGCAAGATTCTCAAACTATCTCACTAACAAAAAGTGATTTACTAACATTCATGTGCTACAATTGAAAACAAAATTAAAACATATCTAAATAAGAGTCAGTTAAAAACCAGTTTCGTGGACATGTTAGAAGATATCCCAGATGAAAATAAATGATGTCCATCTCAATTTCTTACCTACCGAATTCTGCAAAGCTAAGAGTCTACTAAATACCATTTGAAGGATGTACTATTGGAGCTATCAAGGGGCAGATGATCTTGGAGATGTGAAACGGTCATCAAATGCATCACTAATATGGATAAAATGGTTAAACAAACTAAGAAAAACATAGATTAGAGAGATATTGATTTGCTGTAAGTGAAAAAACATTCCATTACCAACTCGAGGCGAGCAATATTTGAATTGTTTCTAAAGAATTCAAAACAACTGCACGCCGTGACACACATATTCGGTCATTCATTTTAAAAAGCCTTTTTTTATTTTGACTAAATTTTGTGTTAGATTAAAACAATTTTTTTATTTGCGTTCCGGTTTTAGAACAGTAACGTTTTGAGTGATGAGATCAGATGAATTACATGAGATTTAAATTTAACTTTAATATCAAATTCCACGTTGTGTTCATTTCAATGCAGCCAATTGAGATTAAATTCATTTGAAAATGTTTCATTTAGACCAAATATTTTAGGATATCACCTGCTTAGACTATAGACTTAAATGTAGTCCGATTAAACCGAGTAAGATGCATAAAAATTGATATACGGTGAATTGGCATGAAATTTAAACAATTAAAATTACTCCAGACACAAGACATTGTGGATGAACATATTTAATACATCGCAATAAACACATTGTGAATGCACAATATTATATAAAAACAAAACAAAACACTCATTTGCACTTCTCTAAACCGGAAAGGCAAAAACATTAAATAGTTTTATTCTAGTAAGCGGGACAAATATTAACAATCATTTTTTTGAAATACAATAATAAAAGGTATAATCTATATTATTTGTCAATATCTAGTGTAAATGTACAGTTTACATAAATATATTATAAAATATTAATTCAAAGCTTATTTATCATCAAACTGCATTAGAATGAATTATTAAATTTAATCAAAAAAATGACCATCTAGATAATGACAAATCTCAAAAAGATAAAGCAATATTTAGAATAGTATTTCCCATCGTTTATCCAGATTAAAAATATAACGAAAATGGCTTTTCTAACTTCATCTGACATTTCCCCGATCGAAGGACAACATCGCAAACACCCATGCCGTGGATACAAACACATGGTATTTTTTTACATTCATGCAACATATATTAAGCTGTTAATATAGTTATTTTTTCATATTTGTTTTACATGCTATTCAACTATGATTTCGTTTAATGAGTAAGAAAGGTAATTTTTCATATCAGCTTCAAACTGAAACATATGGACCTCACAATGTGAAGATGACTTGACAGATTTTATGGTCTGTCAAGTCTGAGATGCAAATGTGTGAATCTTAATGCAGCCGTGGCATCCGAACACATGACACGCAATACAACAATTCACAACACAAGATATAATTTGAAAAGCCAATTTCATCATCGAATTTTGTTCAATAGATTGTATAATTTTTTTGTTTAGAGTATTTTATATTATGAGAATTGTAATGTGGACTATATAATGGGGAACACTGATTTAGAGTATACCTTTTACTGTTGTACAGGTTCTAATATGTTAAAAACAAATAATATGAAATGTTATGAGTTAAAACATGTTTTAATGTATATTGAGAAATTTGTTTATATGTAATCTCAATGTGCAATAACATCTCTGTACAAAAATAACCAATATTATTAAATATAAACACACAAAATAGCAATTAATCAAATTTACTCATAGTATTTAAGTTTTAATTAATTACAATTGAAAATAATATATTGTTTTTCAATTGTAGTTAATCAAATATGAATTAAAAGTACAAATTTGATTAAAAGCCGGTTTTTTATGTAAGTAGCATATATATTTGATTATTTGCACTAAAGTGATATTACACACCGACCAATAGTACTATGATTTGTAAATGTATCAAAGACTACATAATTTTTGTTTATTTTTTCAACATTAATTAATTTATGTTAGCAGATCTAATGAATAATTTCATCAGTTTGTTATTAGCTTGGCAGATATTAAATGCCTAATAGCGTTAGCATAGTTTGTTATAATGGCACATCAATTATTAATTAAAGCGTAGCTTTTGGGCATAAATTACAACGAATTCTACATATTACAGTCTTACTCAAACACGTCAACCATTTTATTTTTCAAATATGGCTGCCATGTTTTTATTAAGACACGTAATCAAACCATTTACCTATGTATTAGCAAGTGTATCTCATTTTTTTAACCGGAAAAATAACCATCATATCTATTAATAAGTTCAGTGTTAAAAACTATTTTGTATTTACGATATCAAAAATATATTTTCACTTAAATTATTTTAATAGAATATGTTAAATGTTTTTTATTACTATTTCCATTAAATAGAGATATTTAAATTTAAGCATTGTAAATGAATATTACTGATAATCATTGTAAGTATATTATGTACCGCTGACACTAGAATAGTATAGCAGCATGATAGCATTGGCGACTGATGTTTGATTGCCATAGTACTAGATATTCAAAGGATTTGTAACATTGATAAAGCTGTGTAACTTTGTCATGAAAGGCAATAAGAAAACCAGTGCAGTCATAATTTAAAAAATAATATAATCATCATTTAGGTCTGATGATTATTGAGAAAAAATTCTCTTTATCAAATATTGCAAAATATAGCAACGGTAATTGAAATCACTTGAATGACAAATTCTAGTAACAGACATTTATGTCTTCAGCAAGATATTACCAAAATAACATATTTAGTAACATAATTTTAGGTAAAAAAATATATTTTTAGATAAACGTATTTAAGAAAATAGTTTATTACACACGTGTCGTTGTAAATTTTTAATATATGTTTTTATTGTGGAATAATTTTGTGTGGGTACTGTGTAATTTGAAAAAGAAAAAATTTTGATGTCAGAACCTTATTTCAAAAAAATAAAAATTGCGAAAGACTTTTTAAAATGAATACAGCATAACTGCGGAGAGGTTAGACGTGCGTCACCACTAAAATAATACAATAAATGAAAGACACCGGTACATTATTCTTCTTTAAACATGACGTTATGAAACGGTATTCCATACGTCATGTAAGAATGTGAAGATATCGATGTGTCTTAATTATTGTTTTTAGTAGTGGCGTAAACCTTTGCTCTTCGAGGTCAGGCCATGAATCGAATTTCGTGCTTTTCCACACAAGCAAAAATAATACAACAAAATCAAAACTGACCAAAACGGGATATGCAAAAAGTATCCAAACCAAATATGATTAAACTATTGTATATATGAAACATTAGCCATCCCTTAAAAACGGTTTAGTGTTCTATATATCCAACAATTTAATAAATGTCATTTAAATATATTTAGTCTAATCCCGCAGTCAAACGTTTTGATGTAATAAAATAATTTTGTTTTAATTTTTCATATTTTATTTGCTTCTTTATAGTGTTGATGTGGTGCCGGAGATGATCAGATACCCAGCTGTCGTATTTAGTTCCCAAATGTATAAGTAAAGGTTAATTTAGAAGGCTCATCTTGGCCGTTTTTATTTATTCTTTTATCTGTCAGTCCGATAATTTAATGATATTATACTTTAAATTTATTGTCGCTGTTTTTAGGTTATCTTTTAATGTTAAATTTACTATGATACACATATTAAATAGAAGCCGACATTTAAAGGAAGCTACAATGATAATTAATACAGACGTTCACTTGACACTGACGAAAACAACATTAAGCACGGAACAACATCAAGTCACACAACAAATTATGGCGGGGTAACAAACTGAGCCAAATCAAATCGAGAGATCAGAAGAATCCAATTGATTATGTTGATAGAACCCATGATAATTTAATAGTGAAATTGATAACGCCGTATTTAATTGTGCTTTGGATCTAGAAGCCCTGTATCCACATACGAGAATTTCCCTTGAGAGTCGCAAGAGATGAGAAATATCACACACAATAATGCAACCATAAGTAAGAGCAAATTTCCATTACAAGATTTAAATTTGAAACAACTGTATATTTATAAAAAAATTAGCAATTTTTAATAGATTTAAAATTATAAAATATACTTTTTTATTAATGTAAAATTTTTGCTAGCCATGATTTAATGTAGGTATAATTTTCACATGAAGAATAGTCTGAGCTCAATATTGAAATAATGGCATTTGCACTCACCGTGGTTTGATACTTCGGTGTGATATAAACTAATCAACAAAAATTTTATTGTATCCTTCCTTCAAATTTTATTAAAATATTAAAAACTAGATAATTAATCTTTTTTATTAAAAATTAAGCACTTAACTTTTAAGATAGAATAAGGTTACGATGAAAAATATCACACTTTAATTTAACAACATGTGAATTTTATGGGCTAAATCCACACTCGATAGTGGGAGTCATTCGATATAAACTCACTACATATGACATATTTGGATATCATATGATTTATTCTATGACTATGCAATTGGTTTTACATTGCTGTACTTTGATCGTCTTCTCAAATAGTCTCAAGAGATGAAAATTCTCACTGTGCATACAGATATATTATATTTACTCTAAACTAGCGATGACAAAAGGCGATATAGATCACTTGGTATAAATTTAATATACCTACCGTGTGACATTCTCAATGTAGTATAATCACCTATGTACATTTTTGACGTTTATAAATAAAACAAAATATTTATAAACTGTACCAAATTTCTATAAATATAACTATGATTTTTTAATGTTGTATTTAACTTAGAATAATCTATTTTATTATTGATAAAGAAACTAAAAATGTAATGAATTTAATTTGTAATAATTATGTAACATTTCTCAGTTTTTGCAAATAGGTGGCTATACTAAAATGAAGATGATATTAAATTCTTTGTTATTTATTTCACTATTATTTAAATTTTGTAAAACTTTTGAAATATTGAACAGATAATAATTATTTGAATATGCATCAAGATGTTTATTCAAAAATATTAGATTCCAGATCGATATTTCGAGTTTTTTTTTATTTGTGCCAATTTCTTTTATTTCTCGGGATTCCTCGATGGAGACCAGCTCAATTTGTATGTCGACCATAATATTTCTATACTTACCCAAAATTGATAATATAACTACAACGAAATCGAATAAGTTCCACGGTTCGACAAAGTAGTGGTACCGCAATGCAAACACTTTCATCAAACATTCGGAACTAAATATCACAATGAATATCATGTTGAGGTAATCGAGCACCATGCTAAACGTCTCTTTCTGCTTGTAGTGATCGAGGGTCATGGTCAACATATTGAAACCAATGAATAACATGATGATCATATCGAATTTCTTATTTGTCACTATTTCGAACACGATCGCTTGAGGACGCCACTGAAAAAAAAATAATACAAACCGTTAGTAAAGGACCTTAAGGCAGATTCGTCACAAACATTCTAAATTTAATTTTTTTTGTTACAAACATGACTGGGATTCAAAATTTGATCATTATTATACAAGAAATTGGTTAAATTGGTTAAGAAGTGCTTTTATTAAGTTAGTCACAGAACTTTCGCAATTTTCATGCTTCAGTTTGCAGCAAATTGGGAGTGCTATTCACACATCACTAGCGAAGTTTGACGATTCAATGTTTACTGTCAATGCAGCCCTTGTTTATACCCAACTTCCTCATTTGAAAGATGGTAGGAAGATGTCGCGATTTATGCGTGTGCAGTTGAATCGTCAAAGTATTCAAGTGATGTGAGAATTTTTCTACCAACTGAAGCATGAAAATTGTGAAACCTCTATGACCAACTCCCAACATAATAACGTTATTCCATGTATAATAATGATGAATATTTACTATCATCATCGAATTGATTGTACTTAAAACAGTTAACCATTTAATGAAATACATAATATGATCGTTTTTTTAATATATACCTCATAATATACAAACCACTCTAAAAAAATGCAGAAATTGTTATTATTGAATTTCTGTATAATATTTATGCCACTAATATAAGATACTTTTCCGGATTTTATTTGATTCTAATTCTGCTAAAATTACATTTACCACTGACCTAAAAATGTCCTCGTTCGCTAATAGAGATAGTGCCTAAAGGTTAAACAATCGTGAAAGATATTTAAAATAATCCTAGCAGAATATTGAAACACTAATTTGGTCTACGTAGATAATCTACAATTAAATTCTTAGCGGAGAGTGGCATAAATATGTTTTAATAATTTTTCTTCATATTTTTTTAAAATATACATATTTACAGTAAATCATTTCATAGAAACACATTTTTCTTTACGTCACATTGTTATCCACACGATAAAGAATAATAATTGAAACACTTTTTTCATAATAAGTCCCATAAGTCACTACAAATACTGTTTTGATTATAACCAGATCACGTAAATATTTAAACCGACACTGTTTTCGCTTACATTACACCGACGTAATAAATTTAATATCGGTTTCAAAATTTATTTATCAGTTTTAGTGACTTACGAGATATTTGCTAAAAGCTATTATCAATCAAAAACTCTTTAAATGATTATTATAAAAATATAATACAGACTTACAAGTTCTGGGAGAGGATCTTCAAGAATAACTGTAATTAATTATTAGTAGGTTTCTTTTCTAAATTATAAGAGGAAAAAATAAAAAATAATCAGAGAATTTTTTTAAAGGATGCTTAAAAAACCCAAAAAGATTAATTTCAATTTTAAGATAAACATTATACATTATTATGTACATAATACTGAGTAAGAGAACATGATGTTAGATTTATATATTGTAAAACTAGAAATTGAAGTCATGCCTAAGATTAAAAATTCTATTTTTGTAAATATATAAACAAAGTTATTTTTTTTTGAATAGATGGTGAATAAATAAAATAAATAAAAAATAATATAGTGCAGCAAACAAAAAAATTAAAGCTGTAATTCTATAATATAAAAATAGGGTAGTTGTGTATTTTAACTCCCTCATTTACGTACGTGGTGAGCACGTGTGTGCTTATGTTTCGATGGCTTAAATGATACGTGATAATATCAGTGCTAAAAGAAAATGTATAAAGTGACCATTCTGTTGCATTCATTTTAAACACTAAATTAACTGAAAATGTAGTGTTTGACAGCAAAAATTTAATAAAAGCAGGATAATGTGTAAAATTAGTACATTTCAAATAGTAACATCGAAAATAAATGTGATAGAATAAATTACACAAAATCCATGTCGTCATCTTGAAATATTTTGAAATAATCAATGATTTTATGCCAATGTCTCCTCGGTAGTGTAAAGGTTAGTGTGCGCGCCTTGCAATTTGGGGAATGTGGATACGCATCCGATGCAGATCTGCAGATTTTTAAAAATCCGACAGACGTGGGAATTGTTGAGTTGAGCTATTGTCTGATCGACAATTCTTGTAAAAAAATTTCTCTCATGACATGTCTTTACATTGCTGAAATATATGTACTCCACTTTCAAAGCAGATATCTTCCCACACTTTACACTACTCCTCTTTTGGAGCAGGCATGGTAAAAAAATAAATGATTTTCAGCTATTTTTGATTTTTTAAAATCACATTTTAATCACTTATTATTTCAAATGTATAATTTTTGCACTTTTTCCTATCTTGATAATAATTTAATTAGTAATACTACGTGTTCAGAAATTTTTAGTGTTCAAAATAAATGATGCAGATCGGTAAAATTATGCCAGAAAGTGTCTACATAAGAAAAAGAAATTAATATTTTAACAGTATTGAAATTGAAAAATAGTGGTCACCTGGATTGTTGATAGCGAGTGTATTTGTTAAAAAATACTTAACTACGAAATACTTTACAGTGTTGTAAAGAAAAATGTGTTTTTAATGAGACTTACGTTTGACCTAACCTTAAAATATTAGTAATCGTGCGGTATTCTGTACAATGTAATAATTTGAATCTATTTTTCTAGATAATAAAACATTCCTTAAATTGCTATGTTATCATGAGTGTCCTAATTAGTAATTGGTAATAATTATTAAAATAAAATTATATCGGCATTCCATCATGCTAGAGAAGAAATATTGATTGTTTTTTTGATAGGTATGATGAAGAGAAAAATTTTGGAATGCATTGCAATAATTTATAATCGCATTCCCTCAACAGCAGCGCACTTTAAAATAAATATTAACCTTTTTTAAGAATGAAAATGCTTGTTTGTAATTGAAGCTCGTAATAAAAATATAAAGGATCCTTACAATGACAATTTCATAACAAAGAAAATAGTTTTCAATGTTAAAAGTATTCCCAATTGCATTTTTTAAAGTATGATTATAAATATGCCTTTGAACATCTGATACTATCAAATATTTATATCATCCAGTATCCTGGCATCGTTAGAAATTTGCATTACTTTGAAATAGCATTCTTACAGTTGATAGAAAGTTGTGATTGAAAATATTTACACACATTTTTCAAACTATTCATTAGGCATTAATTACTATCCAAATTAAATCAAACAAGAATTGGTGAACAATCATTTATATTGAAGACCAAATGCTGAATCGAAAACAATTGAATTTCAACTTAAATGGAAGATTTAAATCCTCGATATATGATTGAGAAATATGGCATATTAACTGCTGTGAGGATATACAAAGTGTGTAACATAAAATTGGTGCTGTTGAGGGTATGCAATTTAACCGTGAGTAAATGAAAACAGTGAAGAATGCTGTAGCTTTCACTACGATGCAAATTGTAAATGTTTACCCTAGGGCGGGGAATAGCTTTGAGAGGTTTCTTGGAGCCCATCTTCTTCATGGCATTGTAGTACTTTTTCTGATCCTCTGTCATGAACATCTCTAGACTGCCGCCGGCTTTCTTCTTTTGCTCGTTGAAGTTGTCAATGATGACTCCGATAAACAGGTTGAGAGTGAAGAATGAGCCAAAGATGATGAAGAATACAAAGTAGAGATACATGTAAATGTTCGTTTCTCTGATTGGCTGCTTATCAATCTGAAAGTTACATCGAGATTCACATGCGTACTAGATCTATACACGCCGGAATAAAAATCATTTTAATTTATTTACATATAAGTTTGGATGGATGATAATTCAAAATTACTGTTAAATTTTATAGAATCACAGAATTAAATTTGTATAAGTTTAATTTAATAAATTATTTGTAAAAGTGTATGACGGTAAATTATCATGTATAATATAGGTTGTGGATTCACCAATACTGGCTAAAATAACCTTTTGATATATTTATATAAAGAATTGTACCTCGCGTGAATCGATCGCGTCATTCATGATGGGTATCCATCCTTTGAATGTGGCCACCTGGAAAAGGCAGAGGTAAGCTTTCCCCACGTGATCGAAGTTCATCGGAGAATTTTCCCATGTCAGGTTTTCAGCGATGCATGCATTCTTGTCGGGGATGATTTCATGGCTTAAGGTTGTCTTGTTGGTATCCACACACTGCAACATACAAGTGATTAAATTAAATTAGATCAAATAATCAAAAATTTAATTTAGATATCTGGATGAATTTCATATAATTGAGACATATTGTAGCTCTACACCAATGAATAGTAGCGATGATTATAATTCATATTTTTTTGACTGTATGTGTAACAATAGTATATTTGTTCAATTCTCAGATGCTATTGATTCTAAGACAGTCATCTTGATTTCAGTTCTAACAACAGAAAAAGAAAAAGAAAAACAGAAATCTTTCTGAATTATTAACAGGCCTTTTTCTGCTTAGGCAATATGAATTTTACTTGTGATCCAAAGACATGCTCATTTTTGAAGAGCAAAAAATAATCCTAGTTTTAAAAAAAAAGAGAGCCCTGAAAACAAAAGCGGCAGTTTTCATAAACTTAAAATAATGACAAATTCGTAAAAAGGTTTTATTTCTTTTTTATAGGCAGAACTTTTGAAAAAAGTAATGTTTATTGTTTTTATTAGTATTTATCTTCGTAATTTAATATAATTCGCACCGTTGCTTAAATATACCAATTTTAATTATTAAAAATGCCGGTTTTGTTTACCAGTAATGCATAACACGCCAACTATGTATAACTCGTTTAATCAAAGTATGAAATGCCAAATTGAAATTCTCAAAATATAGCACGTTGATAGGTCCACTTATAACTGCCTTTTCTTTTCAAACTCGATTTAAATTCTTCAAAAATGTCCATGTTAAAGCCTCATTTCTTTTAAATTCATCTTTGTACCATATGAAGAATTAAGTGCCAGCTATATGCGATGATACATCTAACTCTTATTCGACCAATTATGGAGACTGCCAAATTTGTTTTGAGAACCCTCATATGTATGTTATTTTATAATTTCAATATAATGATTATTTATTATCTAAATTCTTCAAGATATAGATCTATATATTTAGAAATGATGCCATTACCTTGAAATACTTCCCAGCGAACAGTTGCACACCCATGATGGCAAAGATAAGCCAGAAGATCAGACACACCAACAGCACGTTGAAGATAGATGGAATAGCTTGTACCAACGCGTTTACTACCACCTAGAACCATCAAACTAGATTAGTCAGTTTGTTAAGTCACTAAGGTTTTGAAAGCTGTAATTATATGGGAAAAAATGAATTCAATTAGTTTTAAATCATTTAATTTGAAAAGCAAGTTGTTCTAAATATTGAAAAAAAGTTAATAAGATATGACTTCAATTATAAATGATAAATTGAATACACATATTACTTTCTACTGAAAATTGCGTTTTCTCTTTTCTAAATATTAATTTTTAAAAAACTGTATAAAATGGTATTAGTAATATTAGAGGGTTATGATAAATAATCAAAGCTTTGTTAACAGAACTCCATTAATGCTGAAGCAAAAATGTTTGAATACATATATGAATATTATACATAAACTGATTTCTAAAGCGAATGTCAAACTTGTGATTTTTATCCATGAAATGAAAGTGTG
>JAGVSQ010001410.1:0-27057 GCA_022683975.1 Rhyacophila evoluta | reverse complement strand
ATAATATCATTTTTATTTTTATTTCATTATATTACTGTTAAGCCAAAAATATTAATAATAATTAACTCCAAATTGGTGTTTACCAATATATAGTATTGGAGAAGACATGAGCTTTGCGGCCTAAAATTTGAAAAGCTTCATTTTATTATGATAATAGACTATTTATCAAATCAATTAGAGAGAAATTAAAAGAAATGTTTGATAAATTAATTATAGATTTTTAAGTTTAATTTTAGAAAATTATGTAACTGATGCTTTCAAGTTTATTTGCAGAGGTGCGTTCATTTGTATGGTATAAAAAACTAATTTTTTTGATACATCGTATTGGAAACTGATAAATTTATAGCTAAGTATTAGTTTGCGTTAACTAAAAAAATCCGATGGTAATATCCTGTAATTACAGAATATATTGATAAAGTACTGTTGCACGTATATATACGCACAATATATCTAACGCTAATTGCTATCGTATATGATATTCCTTAGAATTACTAGTTAAAATCTAAAGTTTCTTTATCCGCAAATTTATACGGACTGGGTATATCCAAATTATCGAATCGTGTACATTTATTGACCCTATTCATAAGTACTCGGTTTCGGCTGAATAGTTTCTATGATATCAAGACTTTTCCGTAGTTTTAAATTAATTTCGTATTTAAGTATTAATTAAAGTATTTGTGTATGTAGTATTTGAATATTTTATATACGGAGAACAATTTTAATATAATTGTTCATAATGTAATTTTACTGTATAAATGTATTTAACGTAGTAGACATTTTAACTTCTCGCCGAGCCTGACAAATGGTTTTGCATGTATCATATTCACATGTATTATACATTGCATTCTTAGCAGTTAGTGAACAAGTCGTATGATTTATTGAGGTGCATTGTATTGTAGGGACCTTTGGTGTCAAAACCTGTTAACTTTTTGCACCAAACTATATTATAATATGTATATGATATGGTCGAAACCTTACAATTCATACGATACATATTGCTTAGTGAAGATAGTATGATTTTTCTGATCCATTTTTATCTATCTGTGATTTAATCTAATTCAATGATTCGATATACTCAATTGTACGTAATATATATCTACCGTGTGGCGTAAACAAACATGAAAAAAAAATTTTACGTGTCCCAAATTGAATAATGGAAATAACGGTAAAATACATTATGTAGTATGTTATGTATCGTCTCAAGAGACGATTGGAAAACCGTATGTATTTAAATCGCTTGAAGAGGTTGATAGTTCAAGTCCCGTAGCTACATAAAAATCAATTTGTGCTAATGAGTATTTAAATACAGGCATGGGTCAAAGGATTGGCTGACAACAAATCAATCCCTGTGAAAAATAATATATAATGATAAATCTTTACGTGGTGGTGATCTATATGATGCATATGCATAAACGTGTATACATTGTATGCAGTAAAAAGTAATTCAAAGTATGGATTTCAACAATTAAGACATTTTACAATATAAATTGTTTCGAAAATATTTAATGATTCAAATACATTAATTATAGAATTCAGAAAGAACTCAAAAATATTGATTAAAATTGAAAATTAAAAGTATATCTAAATTTGCTAAAAAGTTCATTACACTAGATATCTAAATACTTTCATTCAGTTTTTCGATCGGTATCCTCTTTCCCCTATTCCAAAAATTGCATAATTTTTCAAAGAAGCTGTGTAAGTCTTGCAATCATTATAAATTTGATAACCTCTGGTCGTTCATGTTTAATTTTAGTCTGCTAAAACGACGCTGTCTAATTTTTATCTGTCTCGCAAATTGGACTAAAAGCTTAATTAGACAATTTTAAAAGTTTGCATTAGTGGAAACACAGCTTTTCGCCCTTAGTCATTACACGCCATATAAAAAATGATATCACATCACATATGCATACGTAAAATGTCGACATACTTCAACACGTTCCCCTCCTTGATGATGGGTGATGGCGAAGCGGGGCGATCCGGATACAAAATAAAAATTATGATTGTCTTGCGCTAATAAATGCGACTCGGTCTACCGCTCCGGACACCTACTTTGCCTACCTCTGTTGTTTTAGTTCTATAGATTCGAAAGTCGGCTCGCGCACCCGGTCCGTCGACGCCTACGCTCACACTCGATTTTGTAGTTTTCTTTCAAACACCTGACTAGCCGCTAAAAATAAAACGTTAAACATATTTTGTGATAAATCATTTAGTTGCTTAATCAACAAAAATGGTTTATATCTTCTCTAAGTACTGAGTCTTAACTCGCCAGAATTTCGCAGTGACGAAACAGGTTGAACAGTAACCGATTCGCTGACTTCGTAAGGTCCAACATTTAAGCGAAACACAAGTGAAACAATTATATTAGTCATTATTAAATTGCGAGCAAGATACAAGATACACAATTCATTCCTAAAATACAATATATTTTATGCGGCTGAGTATGAAAATTTGGTTAATTTTAACGACGCACACAGACACCATGCGTAACTTATTATATAACTTGTTTCCAAGATATTCATTGTAATTATTATTTCTTTTTAACCAGAAACAAAGAAATGTAATTACCAAAAGTGCTCCATAACATACAAGTTATACAATATAAAACCCTCTGCGGCGCGACATAGTAAACAATATTTTCGCGTATCACTGACTTTTAACATAGAAAAAATTCGTGATGGTATAGCAACAACTAATCTTTAAGTATATATTCAAGATTTTATATTGCATTTTCAATATCTTTAATAAGTCACGTATATGTATCTGATTGTTATCTCTCCGTTCAACAAATTATACAACCATTCATATGAAACAATTGTTCAATTAAATTTTAATTTAAAGTTACGTTGTGAATATTGTAAAAAATAAATAGCCTTCCTTTTGTAAGCTCGACTACAACTTCGCGTACGCAACCGTCAGTAGAGAACCTGGGAGGCCCCGAATGGCAGGCGAACGACTTCATTACTTGGCTGGCAGGAGACGCCTGAACGCCTTCCATGTTGTTATGGTGTATTGTCCCACTTTAATTACACAACATACTATTTAATACACCTCGATAGAAATGCTTCATTATCGCCAAGCATATACCCTGCAGGTTAGCGTGATGTAGATCCAATTTTCAGTTTTTGTTTTAAATCTGCTAACTTGTTTATTTTTACTTGCTTTATATTAAAATATGTCCAGTATCCGAGAAGTTGGCAAACACTCTTTATAGCTGGAGTTTGTTGGCTTGAATTCCACAGCTGTACATTTTTTTTAAATCTAGAAGATGCTGAACTGCATACTTTTTTTTTAAATGGAAGCTTTTATCTGAGGGACTTTGGATGCAGGTTTCTTGTTTTAAAATGTAAAAATTGCACACACATTTGTTTCAATATTTGTAGCTACTTTAAATTTACTTGAAAGTGTTGATATTTAAAAAAAATCGTTATATTTATCTTTTAAATAAATGAAAATCAAATTATATTATTGAATTGGTGCAATTAGGAATATAATTCCAGACCATTGTTACCAACGCCGAGTGAGAACTTTGTATGATTCATATAGATATTCTTTGTAAAAAGTTAACTTATCGTTGGCCTTTTGCTATGAGGAATAATGTGATTTAAACTTTAATGACTGGTACGCACACGTGAGTAATTAATAGACGACTGGATCCCACAAGTATTTTAATAATCGAGGTGCTTTCCACAATAGACGATAGCTCAAGAGGCGCGGTCTCATAGGCGTGCAATTAATAATGCACCAAGGGTACAGTGATAATTACGACTGTACCGGACAAGGGGGGGAGCCAGAATACAAATTGATTAATCCCCTCTTTGAACGCTCTTCTGAATTAAATGCTACACGTGGGTTTGCCATTGGTATACGCCTATTTAAGTGCTGATTTGGAGTACGCAAATGAATTCAAGTTATAAAGGACATTTGATTACTCAACAATATATTCTTAATCTAAATAATTCACTCACATTTACCCATTGTTTCCTACAATGTTTTTCAAAGTCCTAAATAGAAATGCTACAATTTATTTTTCATAAGAAAAACATTTTATTTGAAAGGGTATATTAAATTTGTATTGTTGAATAAACGTAATTCATAGAATATTATTTATAAAATTTACAGCAAAAAGTTAGATATAGTTCAAACGAGTCCTTAAGCCGAGAGAATATGTTTCTTTCAGACTCAAAAAGTGCAGGTATAAACCAATTAAAAATATCAAGGTAGGTTAAAAATATATTGACGAATTTGAGCACACGCCTATTATTTTCGAATTAGGTTAAACATCCTAGGCTAATTTACAATGTCAATAAAGTTGTCGGCAAAATACTTTGAAAAAAAAACATTTTCTGATTTTAATATAATCCTTAGGGGTACGGGGATAATATATCAAACATAATTATGAATCATTCATACTAAAATAAATATTAGATAATAAATAAATATATACCTTACTAGTAAAATGATATCAAATTCTGAATTATTTAAAACTAGTAAACTTCCATATACACTTCACATATGGAAGTTTACTAGTTTTAAATAATTCAGAATTTAAAATCAATTTCCATCAAGCACCATCAGTCGAAAATATTAATTAAAATGATATCAGTTTAAGTAGTTTTAAAAAATGCAGCATCTCAGGTGAGCGTGAAGAACTCTTTTTAATTAATAAAGTTTGAAGTAAAGTAGAATTAGTTAGAATAGGAATCGTGCACACTTTAGTGCATGCAAACTAAATTCTTAGGCAGCTGATCTCAAGTCGCTTTTGGCACTTTGTATAGCTCTTCCCGTTATTTAAGTCATAGTATGCGTTCAAATGGTGATAGTAATATAAGCTATAATCAACAACCTTTATTGTCACTTAAAGTTTATTTTCTCACCCTTTTGAGCAAAATGAAATCCTTATGAACAAAATTCAACTCTAATAGATGATCAAATACATTTAATTTGGACAAAATGTCTGTAAACGTATCTATTTTTGATAATTTATTTGTTAGACAACGTTGGGTTTGCTTTAGCTTTAGAATGCTTTTTATCTGCGTTAAAAAGTCCCATTTGTATTATAGGTAATCTTCTGGCAGTTGAATGCATAGGACTAGAAATCATCGGAGAAAAGAATGCATTATGAGAATTATTCGCTGCTATAGAAAGCAAATTATTTCGATACAGTTACAAATAAACATATTTAATATAATATAGTTTGTCAATAGTCAATAAAAAATGAGTTAAAACTTTACTCGTACGGACTATAGTATATTCTTACACATGAAGATGTCAAAAGGTTATCTGGAGTCACAAATAATAATAATTTAAATTATTTATGGATAATCACCAAGACAAGAGAGAAAAGGTGAATTTATAAAGTGTAATACTGGTATTCGAAAATAGAGCATTAATTGAAACAAAAGCTTGCAAGCGAACTTTCTGTTGTATTTTGAAACAATCTCTTTTCATCGTTTCAATTATTTTAGTTTTGATTATTTTAAGTGGGACATAATTTTTTTAAAATAGAAATACTTATTATTTGATTTTACGTTTTCTTTTTTATACTTGCTGTACAAGTGTTGTGTATCTATTCACGTAAGTTTAAGTACGTGCATGATCTTTTATAAGTATGTTAGAAATACGCTTTGTGTGTGTAGTCAGATTACTGATGCGTGAGATGATTGCTGGTCACCCATGTAACTTTGTATAATAATTTAACCCCCCAGGTAAAATTTAGATACGAAAACCAAGAACATGTAGGATAGAGATTTGGAAATTGTCGTAGGCTGGTGCCCGACATTATTGCCTTTAACACTTGAAGCACCATCGCATTTTATAGTATAATGAAGCATACAAAAATGTCATATTTGATAATTAGAATTATTATAATTTTTTACATGTATTGATATGAATATTATAACGATTTATTTTCATATTAATATTTCTTCTAATAACTGTCCAAAAAAAAATTACCGGTTTCGCTCCGAAATATATCATTCCACAGTGTAATGGGATATCTTATAATTTATTTAGACTATAATATTTTTTAATAGTACTATTCGTTGAAAAATTCGTAAACTTTTTATTTATTTATTTATCACAGCTGCGAGACTTAAAGCCACATCCTTCAGTTGTAAGTAGTTTAAAAGTATGTGGACGTATTAATAAAGCGAAGCTTCTTGACAAAGTATAAAGTTCAATATGTATTACATTTAAAGTACATTGTAAAGTGTTTCATTTATATATGATATTTATCCCAATTTACGAGTCACATTTGATCGTATATCAATTTTGGTATTTGAAATGCCTATGTGTGTATATATGAAAGTTTTCAATTTTCGAAGCTTTTATTCGGAATTTGCTGAAAAGACCGTTGTTATACTAGACTGAGCTTTGCCTTGCCCTTCAAACATCGTTGACTCCCAGACGCTTTTCATACGTTTCGATGTCAATTCACCTTAGATATTATTCGAAATGGCATTTCCATTGTAACCTTTGGGTGTTAACGATCCATCCCATGCATTAGGGTAAGCCGGACGGCAGGCGACAATAATTGCCTCGTACCAAATTGATAGTCTCAAATAACATACTTTAAAATTTTTAAGACGCTTCGGTTCTCGGCAGGGTATAAAGTATAAGATACTGGAGAGTATGAATATAAAGGTTTCTGTTTTCAAAACGAATGTACAAAAAATACAACTGTACGAGTAAATAGTTTTAAAAAAATCTCAGTCTTATATCAAAAGGTTGAAGCTTTTGAAATCGCTTTAAAAACTATTCAGACCGATTGCCTTCTGTAACTTATTACTAATAATACAGATTAAATATTAAAACTATCGATATTTTATTATATAATATAATAATCGATACTTTATCTTTTCATCGACACTGTAATAAAGCTGATAATAACAGTCATCATTCATATTGCATGTAAGTTAATAAATAACTCTTCACATTCATCACGTCACGGTAAACGGTTAAGTAATAAAAGTTGACATGCTATTTAGATTTAATAAAATTGTACCAAAGACAGAAACGACAAAGATTATTTTGTTAGTAAATTAGTTGAATAGTATTTAACTACGTGATAGCAAACATTCCGATGTTATTTTCAATATTTATAATGTTTTTAATAATTATGATTCTTACGTATAGTAAAATAACATATAAAGTTTCTGAAAAAATTACATTATCATAAACTTGAAAACTTTTCGAAGCAGGCTTTGAAATATATATAATTAAACTGATAATATATTTGTCATACGAACATATTCAAACATTTATACCTAGTTTGAGCTGGAACTAATTAATAACTAATTTGGAAAACGTTTTCGATTGGAGATAATACATAGTTTTCACTCAATATGTCAACTTATATAGTGCACCGATATATAAGTCGTATTTTAATTTTTACATATCATATAGACGTGTTCTTATTTTATATTATATAAAATTTTCATCGATAAATAGTAAGTTTTTAATTTAGATGCCTCCCTCGACAAACGTATTCATAATTTTATCCACTTAATTTCGGATTCACAAAAAACTACAAAATAATTTAATAACGTTTCAAACATAGAGTTTTAGGGGACCATCCTAATGCTATTGAGTGATGTCTAAGCAAAGAAAAAAACATATCGTCACTTTATTACGAGAATTTGATTGTCTTATGATGATAGTAAGGGGTTTTGTTTTAATGCTTCATAAAAAAAATTGTAACGGTAAAGAAATTAAGTTGTTATTTTTTAGATTTGAGGAAGATATATTCTTTCCATGGTGCCTCTTTCTTCGTGTGTATAAATGATATTATAATTGTACGAATCCACCTGTATCACAAGCTTCAAAAGAAAGTACTGACTGAGATGGTAATATACAATATGAACTTCAAGATGTATAATATATAACTAATACTATTTTAGTAAACTGGCTAAAAATCATTTGTCAGGAATTGTGACTTACGAGTATTATAGTTTCAAAAAAGAATGATTTTTCGGGCATTTAAAAAATGAATACACAGATGACAAAAAGGTTCAGTATTAACATATGGATTGGTTAAAATAGGAATCATTTCTTATGTTATTCATAATCTCATTATTTGTATTAAACACATATATATGTATATGGGAATAGCTTCGAAGCAGAAACTCTGAATACTTAAAAATGGCTAGTAAATAGTAAATAATTTTGTATATCCTCGGATTTTAGTGTATAAAGAATGCCGCAGATAGATGAAAGTTAAGATTGTTCGCAGATACTGTTAAGGTAACCATACATATAGATATTGTCAATGATTAGTATCGTAGATATAATATTAAAAATAATAATATTTAGATATGATTTTTAGTGATTTTAGATTTAAAGTATGTTCCATTCAAAATCGTAATGTTCTCAGACAGGTAAATCGAATTTCATAGTACAAAATTAAATAAATCCAGGTAAAGATGACCATATTGTTTTTTTTTCTGTTTGCCTTTCATTAGCAGGTATAAGTTCCACCAGCCCGAGGACCAATTATACACTTTTCATTACCAATTAAAATCCACTTAGACCCATTTAATATCGCATTTTGAACATCCAAGAACAACGTTACTAAATGATGGGTGTATTACGATGTAATTTTTATTACTCTCTTCCTATGTTAGTAATAACACTCCGTAGAATAGTGATTGTAATAAAACATAAATTTTCACCTATAGAAAGCCGATGTATAATATGTAACACTTTAGGTGCATAATTTTTGTGGATCATATTTTAGTAGCATTTCAAAAAAATTAACAAAAAATTAAATATCGATAAATGTAGCATACCTTTATTATAAAAAATGAATCATGGGAAGTCATCTAAGTCATATGTGATTTTATCAATGGATTTTGAATAATTCACATTGATTAAACTAATATGAGTCTTGATTCTCCTTTGTCACAATTTATATATTTAGTTTCAAATATGGTGTATCATTTTATAAATAAAACCTTACTTAACGTGACCTAACCTTTTTTTTACTTTATTAGAATGAAACCTCTCTTGGATCTATTTTATCTTTTACGTCTCAAGTATGAAATAGAATCTTTTACGAGGGGTAAAATCTTTATACGACACCGGAAAATCCTCCTTAAGATTCGTCTTTCGATGATATTTTTATAATAGTTTCATATAATTGCCTTTTGATAATGTCCAACTCTACGACTTTAAGTAGATAAGTATAATTTTTCCGAAAATAAATAAATTCTTTTATCACACAAGCATTCGAAACCATCTATTGAAAGTAGTAAAGTTGTAGAATTATCCACACTTTCAAAACTATAATTCACGATAGTACCTTTATAGATTTTAACAGCAATCCTTTCTCAAACTATATAAATCGAGAATAATTCAAAATTATATGTCTTCGAAAGCAGAGCAGATGTTTCCATGATATGGATAGTTTTTAATAATCAAAGACTTTGGCTGTCGTATTATCCGAATCACAATAACTTGAGTTAAAGCGTTCTCATAGTCATTTTAAATGTACATTATTCCGCCGTTTTGAAAACTTCGACGCTAACCAGTGGTCCTCAAGCGCTATTTACCACTTGTCTAATTTTCTTCTTGTCATGCAGTGAGTGATCTACTGAAACTATCACACTCTCTCCCTCGTATACTCCTTCTACGTATCTTCTGCCATTCTCATCAAATCAGTAACAAATGTTGATGGCCAAAATAATCTATTTATATATATATCTGTTGCATATTACTTAAGACTAAATGGTAAATGGCGATAAAAACTTATACACATTATGCCGCCAATTCAAAATTCTAGAATTGTTTTCTGAATTTATACAATGTAAAAAAATCAGTACCGAATAAAAATCTATTATTTTACCAAATAATAATATGGCTAAGTTGAAATGGGCGTCTTCTATTTGTAATGCGGACACTGAGCGTGATTCAAAAAGCTTCGTAACAAGTGACGCACTTCAATCATGTTTTATTAAAGGAATCATTTTATAATTTTTCTGCTAATAAAATCATACTTTATTTTTTATATCATAAAAATCCTGATGGGTAAACTTCGTTGATCTATGTCATCATGAATGAATACTCAGACACTTATCTTGACTTATCTATTGAGTGCAAGTTGCTAACTTATAAGTTGCAATTTTATTTGGGGTAGTTGAGGTGGAGGTATTTTTGTAGAGCCAAAGAGCCAGCAGAAACAGTTAACTGAAAGAATACTTATTTTGAAGCAACATACACATTTTATAATGTATCGAGGTTTTGGTTTATTTAGAATCGATAAAGTGTGCTTTAAAATAATGAATATCATGCGATTGCAAGGACAATGCAATTTAAAGAAGTATAAAACCACAAAAAGATTGTGTCATACTTGCTCTTGAAAATAATATCCTTAGTGACATATCATCTAAATTGAGATGGCAACATATGGAGAAGATTGTATATGTATGTGTTTTACGAAGAATGTGAAATTTGTGAATGTTAGCTAGGTCATTTATATCATATGACTAAACTATAATTAGGGAAGACAAAAATAGCCAGTGGTCCAATAGAACACAGAAGAAGATGAAGGTCAAGAATTTGCTGACAGATTAGAGTTGTCGATTACAGTTTTGTGTCAGTAATGCAAGATACAAATGTATAAATGGTGATTGAAATATCTTAGACAAATATCTTTAAAAACTGCGTGTTTAAAAGTCCAGTGTATTTGAGAACCTGCTCTAAAGCTCACACAAGATGGATGCACGTATGCCATTTTATTCCCGCGTTAAATATATATTATGATACCATTTCCAATTTCGATCGTATCCTATTCCTGGCACTTAGCGGAAAAGTTATTCCCTTCTTATATTCAAACGAGTCGATCGTCTCATAACTTAGATTTCCAATTATGCGGAGGCCTGGGCAAGCGCACTCCGTCACCAATAACTTATTCGACCCTTGTATGCGCTTTGACTTCGTCCGACATTACACGTGCAACTAACAAACTATGCACTCTGCCATATTACCATTTAATGTTTCAGCATGATATATTGAAACTTCATTATAGCATAATTGCATTAATTTTTGTGTATCTTTTAGAACATTTTGATAACATTTTCATATATAGCGTAAGAATAAACAAAAAACACCTGGGTGCATTTTTAAATTCTAAATTCTTTAAATTCTATTTTGAAAGATCATACATTTTTTTAGACTACGAGACACATTCAAATATTATTTTTAATAATAACTTGTGTATAATCGAAGAAAAATAATGAGTTAAAGATAGTTTAATGATTTCTTAACAACTGCCCAGTAGGTAAATAAAAATACAAAATATAAATGTCTAATAAATTTAGCGATTAGTGGACAACTGATTTTCAAAACAAATCTAGTAGATTAATCATCCAGAGTATAATAGACACGGTTAAAAATGATTCACTCAGTACTGGTAGGAGCTGCTGACCTTGCCAAAGCCAGCAGTACATATCATTTATTAAATGCTTCAAGATTAAAATTGTATAGTAGATTTTTTTAATTGTAATTTATTATCTTCTACTCAAGCATTCAATATATTAAAGACATATCTCATGTATGTATGTAATAATATTGTCGTAAATCATTTGAATATTTATATAATGAAGACATTCCAGACTGAATAGAAAATATGACAAAATGCATATGATGAATATCAGTGCAGTAACAAATTACGGATGCAAATGACCATCTCACGACATTTCTTTAGACATAAAGCGAATAAACAAAGCGAAATTTTGCAAAATAACTCCCGTTCAGAATGATCTCAAGTTTAAAATAAAACGTCTAGACTAGACGCACGCCAATGACCAGACTGCGGTTTTCAAATTTATCTTGACATTATTAAAAGAAAAAATGATAATGGTTATAATTTACGAAATTGTGGGTTTTTATATGAAGATCACGTTTTATTTCACAAATTAATACCTATGGCTGACCCAAAATTTAACATCATGGCATACTTCTCAGAAGTGTATCATAAATGATTATAATGCAAGATATCATGGCGTTCTTTACTGATTTAAGGAAAATGTTAAACAGGAAGTGAAAGCCTTTAAATAGTTTTGTTTTCGTCAGAAATGTGACTAATAGAATGATCTCAGAGACCGAAAAAAGTAAAACTCTATTTCCGCAAGTACCATAAAATAATAAAATAATATAATATGTAAATTTTTGATTAGAAGGTTTTAATTAATACTACACGTGCATTCGAATTATTAAGTTCCAATTAGCTGTAGTGTGATAAACGCTTAGCGAAACTTTTGTTTTTAAAAAGAATTAAATACTTAACATGTTATGATGGTTCCATGACAACTGCATGCAAGACAGTTGCGCAACGGACAAGTGATCACAAGACATGTCCTTATACGAAAAATGCTCAAAAGACATCTGCGCACAGATTGAAATGCGCACACTGACACTGCA
Source organism: Rhyacophila evoluta (assembly GCA_022683975.1). Taxonomy (NCBI): domain Eukaryota; kingdom Metazoa; phylum Arthropoda; class Insecta; order Trichoptera; family Rhyacophilidae; genus Rhyacophila; species Rhyacophila evoluta. Next base: position 14,640 of record JAGVSQ010001410.1, on the reverse strand, counting down.
AAAAATTTATACTTATTTTACAAAACTATAGTATAGGTAAATTTTTATATTTTATTGTGAATAATACTTTTTTTTATATTTGTATACCATGTTCGCTCCCAAATTGAAATGTATGGATCTACACAGAGTGAAGAATCCACTCCGAAAGTAGAGTATATGGATCTCCGCAATGTGAAGACGACGTGACAAATTATTTTTTATTAATAATACATAGTCACTTACTAACTTTTTTTACCGCTAAGCTGTCTCAATTTAGTGTGGCGGTCCAGAGCAGATTGGTAATCATATTCTGTGGGAGTGTCCAAGAATGTGTACAGAGCGGGAAGAGTTACTCAAGTCGGTCTAACCAGCTGTTGGACCCATCGGGTGATCCAACTTGGTTGCCACAAGGTCGAATTTTATTGCTTTTAACAAATTTGCGGCGTCATACGGTGAACGTGATAATATCTTCACATAAATTGCTAGACCAAATAACTCTCCATTTTCTTTCAAATAGCTTTTTTTAATTATTAAATTTCTTTTCACTTCAGCACACTTAAGTGCGTAACAACATAAGTCTTGGATAATTTATATTTACTCCCGAAATATTCGCGATAAATAAAGTAGATCGCTTCTCGATATCAGAGCTCTAGGATACGTCTGATTAAGACCAAGTGTAAAAGCGGGGCAGGTAGATGGTGGGCTCATTAGGTAGTCACTTACTACTGAATGATCAGTTTTGAGATAGTGGGTACATTGTGATTTCAATTTTGAATTAATAACCGATCTTACTAAGAATAGTCATCATACCATACCATAAGAAGACTATATGCTACGTCTAGACGTGTAATCCTACTTCACTCTTACACGTACGATTTATGATCTGTCAAAAGAGTTGTCTATGTAACCGATCGAAATACGTATTGAATAAGAATATTATTAACAATGAAATTTTATTTATGTGTTTATGTTTTATTTATTGCCTGATTTTTATAAAAAAATATAGTTACCCGGATTAAATGTGCCTCACTGAGTCTTATCTTAAATCAGTATTGTTGTGGGATCTAACAATTATTCTTTTCAGCACAGATTTAAAGTGGACAAATATAATAAATGCATTGTTTATATTTCGCCGAATTTTATAATCCAATTATAAAAAAAATCTACCGTCTATAGTTTGTTATAGTCTGGTTTGCATAGTTTGCAGCAGGGGCTATAGCGACACGAGTAAACAAAAAATATATTCTAGAATGTGATGGTTTTGTCACGACTATGGATCAACAATGAAATGCGTGAAATTCAGCGCCGACTGCAGACAAGATATATTTTAGACAAAAAACTAACGAGAAATATTTAAGAATCAAGAGCGACAAACCGTCTTGAGAGATCTTCTATTTGATACCCAGCGCTTCTGCAATATAATATTATAATGTATATATTCAATAAATAATAGTTTGTAACAGATATCTAATGTTTTAAAAAGATGACACCATATCATAATAGATAATAATTACAATGTAAAATACTTAATAAACTCTTAATAAACTACAACGACATTCTCAATAAATTATTAATATAAATCAGTTGTTTGAAATCATTACAAATATCTGATTTATATAAAGTTTATATTCCTTATTAAATAAATTTCTTGAACAATAATAATTATGTAAAACCTATGCCAAAAATATTCTGTAATTCCGATATGCAATTCATTTAGTAATTTGATTTCCCTTTCAATATCTGACATATCTTTTTATTTGTATTGACGTATACCGTGGCGTAATGAGCATGTGGTGGTCTTGCACAGATGAATCGTCTAGTAAAACCAAATGCACTAAGACGGTTATCGGGGGCTTGCCTATTTATAAATTTAATAAATCGTGGTCCCGTGTAATAGATTTGTTGATTTTCTTCAAGCAAAAAAAAAAGATGAAAGACGTCTCCCCAAATAACTACAACTGCCAATCGAACAATATATAGTAAATAGGATTTTTTCCATATTGTGCGTATATAAAACAAAATTTTCAGTATCATTTTGGGTTATATGTATAAATTACCCACATTAATTGTCATATATTTAGATATATATTATCAAGCAAATAAATTACATATACTGGTGTAAAGAATGATTATTTAAAGTTAAGTCATTTAAGAAACAACCAAAAAAATATAGTACTGTCATAAACATTAAAGCTAATTTGATATCCTGAATGACTAAACTATAAAAACACTTGGTTATTTCTCAGAAAATGTTTGTATATTTGACACAAGTAGTTTGACAACCATTCTTAAATGTAGCCCAAAGAAAAAGCTTAAATAGTTCTATACTGTTTAAGTCGAACAGGTTATATAACTTTTTGTTTTCACAATCGTTTTACTTTTTTCTGTTGAAAAATTGTTAACACCCTGGCAAGCGGAGATTAAAAATGTGGAAATAAAGCGTATTAACTGATTTATCTTAAATAAACATATTTCAAATATTCTATATTGTATATGAATAAACATCTGAATACTTTTATTTTGTAATTTTGTACTTAACTGTGCCAGTAAAAAAAAAATGTTCGAAAGAGCTGACTAACAGTTTGGCTGAAGTTTGATTTTTTTCTAATATCCACAAGTATATATTGTATAATATTATTAGTAATGTTAAACCATATTTGAATACATCATACGATGCAAAATGATTACAGCAAATAACTATAAAAGTAATCTCTTAGACATAGAGTATATTCACATTGATAAACTTTATATAATATATAAACCTTATCAATTATTTTATAATACACGCCACGTCTTAGGATTGAAAATCTGATATATTTTACTTGATTTATATTATAATATATAACCTTTTATAAAATTATTTTATGAATATGATTATTAATATATTATTATTTTTAAATATCATAATGAGCCACTTTTTAAATTTACACATATTGAGATTTGTTGACATAATTGATAAATTCTTCCTAAAAATCATTTAACGTTATAAAATACTTTTTGTTTAAATACGTTAGGTTTTTTTTCAATGTGAACCTTAAAATTACCGATCCGGTTAATATTCGTTTGAAATACATCACTATTCGTACGCTCGTTTTTTTTTACTATTTTTTATTTGTTATTTTGATTGACAAGATGCCTGATTCTGATTTCAGTTGTTTGACAACGGTAAGACACTTTAAGTTTTTTTTACTTTGATTTAAAATAATATAATATTTAGCATACATTCCTATCTTATGACAAAATCATACGGAAAAAATTTCAAAAACTTTCACAACTGACAGTTAATAAATGTGAGTATGTTTGTGAACTTGCCTACTTAATTTGGGATATTATAGTTCAAATATATCTACAGTATAACTTAAGCATAGACAACTACAGACTTCTTGAAGATGTTGTGCTTCTATATTTGAGACAGCAAAGTGTTTTCTATGCATTATTACAGACACTATTCGGTCACTTGTCACCACATGTAATAATCATACGCATCGGGGAAATTATTGATATACACCAGCGCGAAACGACTTAAGCTATTAACTAATCAATAACAATCGCCTGTTAATCTGGATTCAAAGATCGTATTAATTTACTTACTTGCTTTACTCTCTAATAATAATTAGAGATATTCAATTTTGCAAGAATAGATGACCTAAAAGTATTGTGTCATTGAAAGCTGATTCATTACATATTTCGAATCAACACACCCAAAAGCTCTTACTAACATATTTAAAATAAAGAATATTTGTATTATTTATAATACGTCCCAAAAACATGTTTAATGTGCAATTTTCTATAATTATTTACGTTTACATTCGGAGTTATAATTACAATATTTAGCTAAGCCGTACTTATTTTATCTTACTTCCTATTGGTTAAAAAATTAAATATTATTCACTATGTTCTACTTCATGATTTCGCCATAAATGATTATCAAGTTTAATATTTTCTCGGAAATGTCTTTAAAATACAAAGATAAACCGAATTTACCGCATAATGCGGGGTCTCAAAAAACTAACACAGGTAGATTATGTGTAATGCGTCAGACTATGCAAACTGATAAATCTTAAAATCCATGCAATTAAAAAAATCAGATGAAACATATTTCACGTTACAGCTTAGAAAAATAATTGATATTTAAAGTCAGTATTATATTTATAGATTTAAAAGTTTCTTACATATAATTTGAGTGAAACTTTAAAAGTTATTGAAGAAATATAAAATATAGTATTATGAATAAAAAATTGCTGATTCCATCAAACTATGCGTTTCTTTTTACATTGTTCCAGCGCACAAAAGAATTAAGCTTTTAAGTTTACTTGCTTAGAATAACAAAAGCATAAATACGACTTCTCATCTTAAATCGATTTGATAACCGTAGTATATATTACTTTTTAAATCTTCCATGCATAAATCTTACATTTTTATCTACTGTAATTCTAAACCTTACTGAACTAAATGAATAAAGATTTATTTGGTAGAATTATATTTAAAATAGTTAAGCAATGAGTTCATGTATTGTAAAATGTATTTAAAAATGTTATTGATAGTTGCGATATATCAGTTGTATTGTCGATTTTTTTAAACGAGTGCTCCTTATATATTAAATAATGGTGTGAGCAAATAAATAGCCATACTAATTCAATCCTCGTTTTTAATTTGAAATCATATAAAATTTATTAAAACGACAAAAGGTACAATCAAGCGATTTGAGTGAACATTACGCAAATTAACATAAAATACTACTCGAACGACTTATACATTGTTTGGGTAGTTAATTATTTAAAATTTTGTAAGTAAACAATTTAGTATGGTGCTATATTAAAAGTGGAGATAGTAAGTTTTTTCACTTGACACATGCATGTAGTAGGGCCTAATAAAAATTAGTGAATTCAAAGAATTTATTCTTGGTATACAGAAAAAACACCTATAATAAAATGATGCCGCTTAATCTATCTAGATTGCGGGTAATTTTTTATACAAATTTACCTTTAAGTTAGTGGTTTAGCTATTTAGTACGTATGACTATATTCATAATAATATCAGAGTTCATACATTAGAAAAAGTGCGGTCCTTAAAAATGTGACGTCCTTAATATTTTATCTTTTTATATTTTATTAGCATGGGAACTAAGTATTGTTATGAAATATTTTATAGATTCATAAAGCAGTGAAAATAACTTTCCTATTTTTATTATAGAAATAGAATAAATTATTCAATTTATATCTTCAAAATTAATGTGATTTTTATTTCATAAGCAATATAAAATACAACTGTAAAAAATATGTGTTTAATATACTCTATGTTACATTATATGAGATGCATTAAAAAGTAAAAGGAATTAAGATTGTATATCATATTGTATAAAAGAATTTAACGATGCACCAGACAGATGTGACATTTTAGATGGATTTTATCTTTAAGTTATGATCCATACTGCGAAAATGTGTACCATACACACGAAACACTTCTTGTCTTACAGTTACTAAAAAAATGGTTTTAATATTACATCCTTCAGAAAAATATTACATATTACCACCACGACGGAAAGGCTATAAATTAGTTAATTGTTTATCTGGAGCTTAATTAAGTTAACGTGACAAAGCCAAAATTGAAATCTAAAAACGTAATAAACTTGTATTTATAATAATATATTTGTTTTTTCAATAATTTTTAAATGGAGTCTTGTCAAACTCAATTGATATTCAAACTCTAATGTAACTTGAAAATTCTTGAGTAATTTTTCTTTTTGATAATTATGAGTTCTAATCAATTATGAAGCCAATAAAATAATACTTGTGTGTTATTATTGAAATAAATTATTCAAATAGTGTCATCAAATCTATCACATAGATTTATTTATAGAAAAGCTCATTCATTATATTTATTTATGATTATTAAACTTTTAAGTGGGATGCGTATGATATTTGCATTTCAATACATATACGCATTATAGTGCAATATGTATTTATGCTACAATAGATACATTTTGATTAAATTAACCGCAATAAACAATGATTAGTGCTACCTAATGACGAAAGCAAAGCCCGTTCCCATACATAATAATTAATTATTGACATCGTATTTAATATACGACAATTGCAAGAAGGAATACAACAATTAACAAATCTTCTGTTGTCTTCAAATGCTCCACTTTGGTAATACAAATATGTATTAGGCATTTTTTAAGCCACACAAATCAAAAAAGAATCAAATTAAAGTAGAAGTTGATGCCATTGAGTTCATTTCAAAATTAATTACATTAGGTCCGAATAGTGGTAAGCTGCGTTAAATTACAATTATACAAGGTATATTAATTAAATATTTATGTTGACGTCGAGGTGAAATGCCTATTTATCTGTCATGAAAGGCACATAAATATAACTTTTGAATAGTTTCCATTTTTCAAGAACAATTAGCCAATTTCACAATACCCTGTTTTCGTTGCCGCAAAAGTTACTCGAGCTTTTAATGTGACAGGTCTACACAGCTTTTAATTTAAGCTACTTTGCAATGCTTTTAAATGTAACGGCGCACTTGGCCAGTTTGTCTTAATAATGTGGTCCCTGGCAGCGTTGTGAACAGTGAACATCGAGTGAAGGGTTTATGCAATAGGCGTACTTACGACTCTAGTTTCGCCGTTTCTGAATCTTTGCCAAAAAGTATTCGCGAGCTTTTGAAATATCGAAGAATAATAAACTAAGAAATTCTTTGAAAAAGTCTCTCTGGTGAAGTGATTTGATTAAAGGGAATTAGTTCGTTAGTTTTTCGTTCTTTGTATCCATACTTATGGTACATTTATTCATTAGTCGTCTTTATAGTGCCATTTCTTTGTAAGAACTGAATATTCTAAGCCTATTTTACTAATATGTTAGATATTTAATGAAACTTTGACGGTATTAATTATATAAGTCAATTTTCTTAATGAAATTCATTATAATTTAACTTGCCATAGATTCGCTATAAAATTGGTTTATCGAATATCCTCGGTGCGTGATTTGAAAAACAAAACTTGTTTCAATTAATTAGATACAATATAGTATAGTACATAGTAAAGATACAAAGCTTAAACAATAATACATACTGTAATTCTATTCTTTTATAATACGACAATCATATGGCTATAAAAGAATAGTTGAGACACCTTCTGTTTATATTTAAATTAAATGTGTATCATCTTTTGAATTTTATCGGTTGATTTATTAAAAAAACTATTCCTAAAGTGACGGTATATTTTAACCAAAATAATAAGTATTATAATAAATTATGGAGACTTTTTATGTTACTATCGATGATATTTTATTACTTTTTTGACATGAAAGTTTAAAATACGATTATACAGGTGCAGTTTTCTAATATTATGCAAACAATAATTTCTTAATTTCAAACATTCGCATAAGTATAAATTTAACGTCATTTAATTTATAAACCAATGTTTTATTGGGTTTTGTCCCACTGACGAGAATTGCCTAATACTAAATAATTGATATAGGTGACATCAAGTATCGGACGCGTTTCTGAATGAGTTACACGGTATTGCAGATATCGTCGAAGCAGTTAACTCTATGGAAAATTTTGATGATTATATGTATGAATTATATTTGTTTGTCATGATTTATTCTTATGATGAGAGTGATTATGTTTAGCCATACATCAAAAGAGGCTTATAAAAACCCTTGCACTAACTATACGCAGAAAAAAGTGTTCCATGCGCTGGTAATTTCCATGCGTTTTTTTTTAACTGATACCAATCTATTGATAGAACTTCTAAGACAAGCTTTCAAAAAGCTCTTTTTAATATTATTAAAATTTCAGATTGGGATATCAATTTTATTAGTTATCGACTCAGCTTTCTTGTTAAAAGTTCTCTTTAAATAACATGCATTAAAGAAAATGTTGAATAATCAGATCTCTATCTTGGAAGGCTTTGAATTTTGAGAATCCTCTCAAATAGGCTCCCACTTCAGTAATATCCATAACTCAGTCTGGTCGTCCGCTAACACATACGGCAATGGCAATAACTTCGCTGGCAGGACATCACACTTGTCATAAATTGGCGTCACCCATGACTCTCTTGTGGCTAAGCTGGTTCGTTGCTTTGAGGGTTAGGTACATGGTATACAACATGTTAGTCATCTGCACCTAACATAATATATTATTGTTGAACTATAACAAACGATTATGGAGAGAAATTAATAAAAACGCAAGTGAAGCTCTTATTTCTATTTTCAAGAGTTTATGTTAAACAAAGTATTATATGATATCATATAAATCAAACTACTCTCACAGTTAAAGGTTAGGTTTATATGTCTACCATGAGGCTTTTCGTTATTGACACGTTAACAATTTTTTTACTAGTTTTCAATTTTTCTTTTTATTAATTTGATAAAAAAAAACACAAAAATGAAAACGATTTTTTGAAGGACCATTAACTAGCAAAAATGTGCATTTAATAAAATAATTATGGAGGAATTTGGTATAACGTTCGCTGTAAATACTTACTAAACTTTAATGTGTAATATTAAAAAAAAAAAACGTTTATGTATAAACTACTAATGACTTATTTACTGGCATATTTTTGTACAGGATTATAGTTGAAAATATGAATTCTTGATAGCTTCTGAATTTAGGAATCGTAGTTGATTATACATATCATTATGTTTAGATTCATGTCATAAACGAACGCGGGTTCGCAAATGCATAATAACTAAGTTTACTTAATATGAGTGATATTAAAGTATTTTTATACTGAAGGTATGTAAGCTCATCTCAAATATATTCATATTTACTCAAGCTCAAGTGTGTCATTTATACTGATATTATGACGCACACCGTACAGTGAGCGTAAAATCATGGTAAGTGCAAATGACGTAGTTTCAAGTCATGGAGAGTTAAAGTATTCATTTTGCCAAGAAAAATACAATTTCCGACGGAGTATAATCAACGTATATGACTTCTGCGTGAATTTAAAAATAAACCATGGTAAATAATAATCTAAATTTAACGTAAATCTAAATTGGTTCTAATAACTGATTCTGTTATTTGAAAACAGTGGAATGTTCATTAATGTATATAATTTGAAATTAATTTGTCTGTATTTCTTTGGAACGTATCGAGCTTTTGATAATAATATGTGCTTAATAATTCATATTTTAGTTGTGCAGTTATTTCACGTTTAAATCTCGAAAACAATACGTCTGTTATAATTTGTTTGGTGTATGTCGTTGTTTTTTGTGTTGAATCAAAGGTAAATACGAAAGAGTCTCATTATTTTTAATTTACCCTAGTTTTTAAACATGCCAGTGAAAAACGTTACTTTTAGATCAAATAAAAATTATTTTATGCTAAGTTGATACCGTAAGTAAGTTAACATTGACTCGATAACCAACAGAAAATTTCCCAGAACCAAAAGCCTCGTTAAGAGAAGTAAAAATGCTTTGAGGCATAAACACATTAGGATTAAAACACACTTACATACAGCTTAATTTCGTTTTTTGAATTCAAATAGAAAAAATACGCCGTATGAATTACGTGTACTTTTATAATACGAACAGAGAAGCATTGAGAAAATAATTTCCTTAATTAAATTATGTAAATATATCTTGAATTTTGCTCCTAATTACATAATGGGATACGAAAGACTCTAAATAAAAAGAATATTTTCGGATAAAAACATTTTGATATTAGTTTTTCATTTTCACTACGAATGTTTTATTATACATTTGACCATTTTTAAGCTATGTGTATATTTGTAAAAATATACAAAAAACAATGAAAAATAATTGCTACGTGAGTAATTAATAAGAAATGACGTATCATAGCAATAAAATGAAATCTTATAATATATATTACAACTCATATCATATAAATATTATAATTACATGTCAAATCCCGCTATAATGAAACTCGTGCGACTACCCATTTTGTTTCGTTGTACCGTATATAGGAAACATATTATTCCATATTGTATGAACGTTTATTTGACAGCAAAAAATATACGCTATACTGGAAATTTCGCTACTTCGGTATTTGCTTAAAAGTTATTTGAGCTGTATCATTAATTGGCCAATAACCTAATTTTTCACATGATAATGTGATTTTATCTGTTACTCGACATCATCAAATTAGTGTTACACATAAAAATTATATACTGCCCATAATTGTAGTAAAACTTTATTGTTATTTTATATAATATACCATTTTTGCACCAAAGTGGAGTATATAGATCTACAGAGCTTGAAAATATCCAATCCAAAAGTGCAGTTCTTCGCAATGTGAAAATATATCTTGACAGATTATTTTTCACGAGAATTGTTTGTCAGACAACTGCTTGATCCAATGGGCATTCCCAATCCTGATTTCTTAAAAATCCAACAGATATGAGAATCAAACCCGCATTCTCTACGATACGCTATTGGAAAAACATTATACAATTGTAAGTGTTTTTAAATAAATAAAATTTAGATTACGTAAATTACATAAGCTGACTGTGATTCAATTATTCAATATAAAATAAAGATTACAGATTAAATAATTAGATGGGATGAAAAAGCTTATTCAAATAAATGCTAAAGATGATGAAAGAGTCCATGGAATGGCGAAAATAATAGGTAAATTAATTATGATTATAAATTAATATTTACTGGTGCGGTTCTGTGTGCTGCAACAGTCAGCATTTAATACAACAATTATAAATACCGTCCAAATATCATAATACCTTGACTGTTTGCTGCATGAGAATTGAGAATAATAATATTATCATGATGATTGCGTGATGCTATGAATCAGATTAAGTTCGAGAAACCTCCATCACGGAAATGTCGATTTAAAATGGGACATTAGACTGGTGTGATTCAATATTAAATTTCCCTCGCGCACTTAAATATTTTTTTAAAAGACTTTGATTTAAGCTGCTTAAAAAGCCATTTATAAAACGGAACTAGGTACATTTTTTTGTAGAAAAAATAGATACCTACTATACTCGTCGCTTTTTAATAACATTGATTGAAAAATAATTGAACGTTAATTTAATGAAGTATTTTCACAGTGAGAAAACTTAAAATAATCGCTTACCCCGGATTTTATCAATATAATAATGATGTCCACAACTGGTCATATTTGTTTTTATTGTATATATTTAGTGTAAAGATATGCTTGACCAAATAGTCTCCATTTTTTGCAATTAGCTTTATTTTATTGTTACATTTCTTTTGATTTCAGCACACTTAAGTGAGTGGTAATCTTAGTATTCGGTAGTTTATATTTACTCCCGGAACATTCCCGTTGAATAAGGTAGATCGCTTCTCGACATCAGAGCTTCGGGATACGCCTGATTAAGACCAGGTGTAAAGACGGGGCGGGTAGATGGTGGGCACATTAGGTAGTAAAGATATATACTACAAATAACAACATTTAATAATAATATAAAACCGTTCGATGATAATACATGATATTATATGTCAGAAGTGTAAATACAAATTGGAGAGGTCTTCACGTAACACCCACTTTCTATTTTCCTTTTCCCTGAATAGATAATATCAAACTAAAATGTGTGATGTGAATCCCACTCTTGAAATCTCAGTTTACTGGTTTTCTAGGGTAGACTCTGATAAGTATAGTTTTAACCTTTCCCAAATTTATTCTATGCTATGTTATTTTATTAATTTTCAAATGTTTTCCTTAAGGCTTTTCCAGAGGAAATCATTTAAACAGTACCTCTCATCCAAATGTTCCCTTCCTATTTTAAATGATCATGCTGATGATGGTGACGGCTTGTTAGTTTACGTACATTTGATCGTAACGAATACGTCCATTGTTGTAAAAGTTTGTTAACATCATTGTATTTCATATAAACAGGTATTTCTGTGTCATGCTAATGCAATTAATCGCTTAGGGTATAATAATTTACGGTTCCACCCGAAGAAATGGCTCCCGTGACCAATCATTTATAGTGGATTCAGAACAAAGTTGAAGTCGATAGGTGTATTACGTATTGGATTCAATATGGACTCAATTGTCGACGTTAACTCAATTACCGTCTCCAGTAAATGCGGCGGAAAATTTCAAGCGAAGAGAATTGCAATACTATGGTGATTGATCAGTAAAAGTTGTTTTAGAAACTATTATGAATCATTTTCTAACCGCAATGTATGGTTAAATTATTAAATTTTGTTTCGCAATATTTTATATTAAAAAAATTATCAAGTACTACTATTTAGTGAAACACAAATTATCTTGGAATAATAAGTTAGTTTGCAAAAAGTTTGCATCAACAATTCTATCTAATTAAGATATACCAATATGCAATCAGACACGCGATGTAGTTTTTTGAATGTCTAATTCACAAATTTAAGTTGTCCTTGACAAATGATATAATAATACTTTTCTTTGTAAAAAAAATAGCAAATTTATAGTATATGAATTGAAAATGAAAAAAAATTTAATTAATGTATGTTCAGTAATTCAGGAAAATTTGACAAAAAAAAAAATACACCAGGTAAGTAAGCTATTTTCTTAGATTAAACGACATTATCCAACTAAACTCACTGTCATTTAGCTGAAAGATATGTGACCCTATGCGATTGCGTTAAAAATAGCATTACTACTGGCAGATAGTTGTAACACATATTTACACTGGGCAGGGGGATATATTAACATTTATAATGAATAGCGAAGGAAAAATCTATACGGTCCCTTGATGGTGAGAATATTGGGTGCTCTAGTACAGTGCTTCCCGAACGATTAAAACTAAAAAAAATAACGAAAATCCGCGGGCCCCAAAAAATCCAAATAACATTCAATGAGTAACATTCTACGAACAAAAAAATTGAGACCCACAGTTTAGGAAGCACTGCTCTAGCGCAGGACAACATAGGTTTGTGAAAGGTGCTTGCTTCTCATTCATGGAATCAGTGCAAGAAATTTATAACTAATTTGTCTTTAAACTATAGGTTTTCGTTGCCTAGTCAATAACGACACAGAGAAACAAATTTTTGAAAGAAGTGAGCTTTGAATAGATATGGCTAAAAGCTAGTTATGACGTAGGTCATAGATCTGATGGTATCTTACTTCTATTATGTAGTCAAGGCGATTATATTTTACGAATTTATATTTTTAACAATTTTATGTTTATTAATGTAGTCATATTTTTGCATTCTTGCGAAAATGGTTTAAGCGGAATGTTACCTCGCAGTTAATTTTAATGGTTATTATAAAAAGATTACATTTTCAAATGGGTTATCTAAAAATTATCATTAAATTATGTAAAATGATGAGCAATCGATGGGAAGTAAAATGGCGTCTGGCCAACTCAGTCGTCTGGGTAACGACGCATGGGCTATTTTATTTTTTAATAATGGGAAGGTTACTCAGCGAATTTTGCCGCTAGAATCCATTACCCACATTATCCGTGGCAGTGATATGAAACATTTTTAGGAAATTATTAGCTGCAAAGGAATCTGCCGCCAACCATATTTCGGTATGTATGTATGCTGCGTATGTATTATATTGTCATAGAAAGAATTGAGAAAAATTTCATCATTCATTATTATTGTTCTGGCTTAGAGCGACTTACGCTTGTGGGCTTGTGGGTGCTAAAATAATACGTATTGGAAAAGTTCTCAATCGTTTTAATAATTATTTACTTAATCAATTAGTACACTCATATAATTGTATGTATATTGAGCGCAGCTGTCGTAGTGTTTTCATATTCTTTTTATGTACTTCAAATGACGTAGCTGGTAGCGTGTACGCCTAGTAATCCGCAGAATGCGGGCTCGTTTCTCTATCTGTCGGATTTAAAAATCTAAAAATGCAATACTGGATTGGGTTGAGAAAAATCTGATAAACGATTCTCCTGAAAAATAATCTGTCAAGACTTCTTCACACTGTGGAGATTCATATATTCCACTTTCGGAATGAATATCTCACACTGTATAGATCCATATGCTCCAATTTGGAAGCGAACATGGTGTGATAAAATAATACTAAGATTTTATGGTATATTTTATTAAAAACGGGAGATACTAATTTAATTTTACATGGTCTTAATTTTATAAGCAAACTAAATTATTTTCATATTAATTTCGGTATCAAAAAACTTATCTGATAACATTTGTTATTTACATTATATGGATATATTTCAGTGAATTAGAAAATAACGTTATATTTTTGGCGAGTGTACTGAAGGTTTTGTATCAATGTTTCGGGATATGGAGACACATAGTGGGTGTCTGGGAACCTTTACAATTTTCTCTTTTGCAGTAAAAGGCCCATTAAAGGTGACCAAGATATTAACTTAATCACAATGAAAGTGTGTGAAAAAAAATATTTATATTATAATCATTAAAAAAATAATATATTTAATTATATAGCACATGGATTTTTTAGTGTATGAGTAATTTATTAATAAAATCCTAATTTCTAACCGAGAAGACTTCCAAATTGAATAAATACGTAAATGTTAAGAAACAAAAATACTTAATTGTTCATAATATTTACATTCAAATTTCATGACATACATATTTATGCTATTTATTGTGAAAATAACATTGCAAAACTTGTAAATTAAATATTCTGAATTTTCACTATAAATATTATATATTTTATTTTCGAATGGTCATGTTTGACCAAATTGCCTCTGTTATTAATATCTTCCAGTTGTGTGAG